>JACXGI010008195.1:19221-34390 GCA_016801175.1 Esox masquinongy
GTGTGTGTGTGTGTGTGTGTGTGTGCGTGTGTGTGCGTGTGTGTGTGTGTGTGGAGAGAAGGGAGCTTAAAGTTCTAAACAATAATGTAATGATCTATTCCTCGCTCTCATATCTGATGTCCATCTCTCTTTCTGCACAACGCAGCTGTTCTTTCTGTCTCATCGCGGAATTCCCCAGCGGGAGACATTGGCTTTGACCATATGTCTTGCATGTGTGGTTTGGTTGGTGGAGAGTATTATTTTTACACGTAATCTTTCACGGGATTGAGTCACAAATGCTGCCCTGTTCCCTTTTTAGGCCAAAGCGTTTCACCAGAGCCCTACGAGGTATGGGATGCATGGTAGGCAAGCATCATATGTTACGACCATTCCGGTGGCTTGTTGAGGCTCGTCAGATAAATTTGTGACGTTCAACCAATACCGGCCTCCTGTATTTAGCAACCGTTAGCCATTTCTGAAGCCGGAGCCTCGCCTAGCTATGCTGGTAGAATGGAGAGTGGTGAGTCTGGTTGATCTTCAAGGAGTGAAGCTGTCTGTATTGTGTTTTTGCAAGTACATACCACCGGCTCCTGCCTCCATTTGTAACCCCTCCTCGCAGTATTGTTATTTGCTAAAATGAAATGATGACAAAAACGTTGCTTAGTGAAGTCAGTCCCACTTTCAAACTTTCAATGGAAGGTGTTCCAGGCTCATATGCACCTGGTTCTGAGGTTAGCTCAGCCCTGACTGGAGTGGATAGGTGTCGGACAGGGCTATCGTGTCTCATCACACTCTAGCGGCTTAAGGCCGTGAGCTCAATTTTGATTGTTGGCTGGGGAATGTGTTCACCTCCAATGCCTGTGTACTGGGGAAAAAAGTGTCCTGTTTGAACACGAAGCCGATGAGACGCAAAATGGCTCGGCAAGATACGCTTTGTAGGAAGATCTATTTGATCCTAGACTCTTTCACCAATGAATGAAAATGATGGTTCTCAAACCTCTCCCAGGGATCCTCTGGTATTCCATTAATTAGATGTTAGCACAGAGCTAGCTCGCTTCAATCAACTTCTTAGCTATGTACCTAGCCCTTGACAACTTGATTTAGGTTAACAAATTCAGGGCTACAGCCAAACTGTAAGACATTTGGGGTCCCCAGTGGTGGTTTCAGAACCACTGATCCAAAGCAGTAAACTGATCCTCGTTCAGCAAGGCAACTTTGAGACATTTTGTGAAATCAAGCCACAGGATAATTTGCTTAAAACCACCCTATAATGGTTCGATGAAAGACCAGAACAACTTGCTACCACCAGCCCTGCTCTAAGTATGAGAGACTTTGTTGGACAGTGTTAAATCTTAAATTTCATCATTCTCTGCTTATTACCTCTCAGCATGGCCTTTGTGATGACTCGGGATAATCGCAAGTTGGTGCAGAGGACTGGATGTGTTGTGTCATACTGTCTATTTGTGGTGAGCAGGAAATTCCAGGAGGAGGCCTTAAGGGGGGTTTACTATTAATCCACAAGGAGACGATTGTGTGCGATTGTCTGAGGTAACTTGAATAGATAGTAGAATTGGATTCTTACACTTTGACAATGTAAACCACAATTTCAAGATTGCAGAATCATTTGAATAGACCTACACCTTGCCATCTACTGGACAGGTTGTGGTACTACAACTTGCATCTCACAGCCTGCATATCACTTGCAAGTATGTATTTGACACTATAAGGGCTTACCACGTACCTATACCGCAATCAGGTCTCCAAAACTACAATAACACACTACCTCGATGCCGACAAGCTCTCAACAGACATAAATGTCAGCGACTAGAGTTTGCTAAACATCTCTGAAAATCTAATTGAAACCAGCTTCTATGGTCAGTTGTACTTTCTTGATGTCTTCAGACAAGACATGCAAATAGCTTGTCGCTTTCTAGACTTGGTGAGCCAAGATTCAAACTTTTTCAACTGTCCAAATGTGACGCTTTGAGAATTTTTTTATCTCATAAACTCCTAAATCCACTTGGGAATGGCTACTTACAGTTGTGTAGGCAATATTTTTCATCTAATTCATGAAGTTCACCAACTTTGTGTCTTTTTTCATTTGTGTTCTCTGACCTTCCCTTTGCTGAGACATGACTAAAAGTTTGGCTTGCGTTTCAACAAATATTTCTACTCCAGCAGAACAGGAAGTTATGGATGACTGTCTAAAAGTTACAAATAACTCAGATGAAATATAAAAGAAAAATATACTGAAGGGAAGATACTTTTAGTAAATTTGGGGTGCCAATAATCGTGGTTTACATTTTTGAAAATAATGCCTATTTACTGATTCAAAAATATGTTTTATTTATTTGTTTGACTAAAGCGTATAATGAACTAGAGCAAGAACATAATAATTACACATGTGAACAGGGTAAAGGAAGCGGCACTGAAAATATAGTTCACCTAGCCACCAATGACTTCACACTGAGAATAGTCACCAATAAAATAAATACAATTTATTATTGTTATTGTCATTGATGACAAATTGTGAAAACAGGTCACAAGTTAACAGAATGTTATAGTGTTGCTGATTAAACAATATAACAATGATTTGAAATGAATTGCTATATCCTGTTTAACAACTACTAATGGCATGTACTCTGTGGCGTGTCAGTGTGTTTACCCTCCCCCTTGGATGACAGGGAGGTTCGGCTCTTCGTACCAGACAGCATACATGTGGAACGGTAGAACCCAGTCAGTGAGGTGTATCAACATCTGCACAGGGCAACAACACTGACAGGGGATTTTAAATATTGCTCAGTCACAGTTGAGTAACCAGAGCTCATTTAGCCTCCAGCAAGTCTGATCTCGGACATGAGAAATTGCAACCCTGTGACGGTTGATACTAAATCCGATTGCAGCAATGGCAAAAATAAACAGGACACTTGTGAATTATGTGGAACGTTGCACATTTGTAACAAGCATTAGTATTTAGCCCTTCATAATTATAAATAACTACACAGACAGCTATTATAGTGTAACTATTCATTATTACAGTTAACTACACTAACGCCGAAGGACAAACGTCTAACTTTGCAGCCTAGATGTTGTGGCCCTTCTGCCCTGCCACGTGTCCCCTACTTTTGACACCTCCAGGAATACCGACCCAACCCCTCGCTGTAGCTTCTCCGAGGCAGCTGGCACATTCTGAGGGTCCCTGTGAAGTAGAATGTGGTGGAGGCAGTGGTCAGGGTTTCTGGGAACTCGGCAGTGGACCGGCCCGGTGGACAACGCGACGCCACTGTATGTGACCCCTGATGACACACTGATATATCAGAGACGTTAGTCACTCTCTACCCGGGGTATCTGAGCGGGGGGATGTTGCGTGCAGATCTCTGTCATCTCTACCAATACAATAATCTCCAAAATGGTCGGGACTCTTGATAAAGATTAGGCAAATAGGCAGTTGTAAAATAAACCTTGTGGTTAATGGGCTACTGTTTACATATTCTGATTTTCCAACATGACACAAAGTGCATGCTGCCTTTATCAATCTGGTCGTGCACTGACGGACATAGGAGTGTAGCTGGAAGTGTGTCGATGGGCGTGCCTGTGGAAATGTCGCCGGGCTTTTGAGTGGGATTCCTCGTGCCGTACTTTAGTTCCAGTGCCAACGTGAACACCACACTGAGGTCTGATCCGAAGGACTGTAATTAGATGAGGCCTGTATCCTCGACTTACATCAAACAAAGCTAGTGTGAATAAATAATAGGCTGTAAAAATTTGAATTCTGCGTCCTCCGTGGACAGGCCATAAGGGGTGCTTGGTGTCTACTCCAGAACTGCAGATACAGGAAATCCATCAGTACCCAGGGAAAGAGCTGCCCTATCCTTGGTGTAAGGTGCTCATACATTCAGTGTGTTGTCTTTTTTGTTCTGCGATTGTAGTAAACTGGGATGTAGCTGGACCCTCAAGCTTCACGTGTTGATTCATTTCGTCTGCAGCGTATCAGCCGAGGTAGTCGACATTATTCATTAGCACAGTCTAAATCTGCAATAACGCTGAAACTAGACATGTAGAACGTAGAGTAAATGTTTTTTTTAGATTGTAAGCTTGCGTTTCATTCTATGCCGAAAGGAAAGATGCATTTGGCCACTGGTTGTAAAGGAGGCGCTGTCGAGCCAAAACGTGTTCGTGAAAACTATGTTGTGTGCTGACGCAAGCCCCACGTTTTCAAAACTACTCGTTTTCAAACTTGGAATTTCATGGCTATCTGAGCTATGATAGTGACTCTGCTTATAGTTTATGCACACATAAACAACATGTTACACATCCTGCCCAAAATGTGGGTCGTTAAAAAAAAAAAAAAATGTTATTTGCAAGTTAGCACATTTTGTGTCTTGTTGCCAGTGTTCTTGGAAATAAATGCAGAACCTTTGTGGTAACACTTATAATATCTAGTCTGAAGATGTGTTAGCCTGAACCAATCAGTCTCTGTATTCCTATACCAACCAACCGCCCAATTAAGCAGTCTGTCGCTCTGCTGTGTTGTGTTCTGCCTCAATCCGTTGTCATGGTTTTAGCGTGTTCCTGGGGGTATTCTTTGTTTTTCTTTCCTCTTCAGGAAAATTACGTCAAAGTACTGTATGGATTTAGAGCAATCCTGCAGTCTGGCTGGACAGAGAGAGAGAGAGAGAGAGAGAGAGAGAGAGAGAGAGAGAGAGTTCATGCAAAGGCGTGTGTAGTCATGCTAGCAGAAGGGACAATGATATTTAGTGTTTAAGGGGCTTTAAAGTAACTGATGTTATGAGTGTTTCCAGATGTTTCCTGAAAAATTGATTTACATGGTTACACTGTCATGTAGGAAAAACATCTCTTGTATTTTTTACCTGTCCCAATGGAGTATTACAAAATATCAGACCTGTGTTCAAATACTAAAATAATTAAAAATGATTACAATTAATTGATTTAAAATACGTTGGTTGTGTTTGCTAAAACCTGCAGTTTTATCCAACACAACCAGTGTTGCAACTGAAACAATGAAGAAGTCACCAAAGTACAAACTCCACCTACAGCCTAGGGCAAGTACTCCAGTTAATTCGAAAGGGTTCAAATGGTGTTTGGATCTCATGCCTTCTATTACCATTCCTCCCATGCTGATCTCACGCACGCACACATATAACGTTTATTCCAGGAGAGTTTAATGAAATGCATCAACCTACCCTTATTGTCAGAGCTGCCATTGTAGGTGACTGTGAAGCCCAGACCGTGCTCCTCAGACCGTGTTCCCCAGACCGTGTTCCCCAGGATGTGTTCCCCAGGACATGTTCCCCAGACCGTGTTCCCCAGGATGTGTTCCTCAGGACATGTTCCCCTGGACATGTTCCCCAGACCAAGTTCCCCAGACTGTGTTCCCCAGTATGTGTTCCCCAGGCTGTGTTCCCCAGACCATATTCCCCTGGACATGTTCCCCAGGACGTGTTCCCCAGACCGTTTTCCCCATGACGTTTTCCCCAGACCGTGTCCCCCAGAACGTGTTCCCCAGATCGTGTTCCCCAGGATGTGTTCCCCAGGACATATTCCCCAGACCGTGTTCCCCAGGATGTGTTCCCTAGGACATGTTCCCCAGACCATGTTCCCCAGACCGTGTTCCCCAGGACGTGTTCCCCAGGATGTTGTCAATCTCCCCAAAAGTATGCTTTGACAACATTTGAGAGTGAGGAGAATAGTACATCCTACAGATGCTGTATCTTATCATATTTTATCATTCAGTTTTTGCAGGAATTTTCTTGCACTTCAGTAAAATGCGAATGTATCATTCAAGGATTAAAGGTATTCTGAAGTTAATACTTTTTACTTTATAATGTAAGACCTGGTAATCAATCAAACACTACTATGTTGTATAGTTGGTATGAAAAAACTGGTACACTGGCTATCAACATCCTGTCGCTTTAGACAGAAGTAGATTAAGGTCAAAGAAACTTGATCAGGCTTGTCATGGAGTGAGCCGGCTTGTGAAAATACTTAAACATCCATGGATCAACATGTAACAACCTTGCCAAGACCCAAACATGTCCAACATGGGATAGGGTCACTGGAAGTTTCTTCTGGCTCGGTCTGAGGCATAGTTTGGTTTCCATAATCTGTGAGGAGGTTGTGTTTCTATTCAAACATGGGAAGGAAGGAATTCGGAAAAAGTGCAGAGCACCACATAATTACCACGCACAGCCCGACTGGCCCGGCGATATACCGTATATTCATTCATCCCAAAAATCTATACCACTATGTATCTCCTAACGCACATGTGGAAGAGTGAACGATTTAGAAGACCTTGTGTTCTCTGGGAATTGTTTCAACATGAGGTAGAGTTAAGGTATGACAGGATGGTTGGCAAAGAGTCAGAACCCTCAAAGCAGGGGGTTGGGCTAGAGTCATAGCTTTAATCACAACAAGTGAGGCGGGTTGTGACTCACTGACTGCTGTGTTACCTCATTATGGTATCAGTTTAAATGCGGCAGGTTGTGACTCACTGACTGCTGTGTTACCTCATTATGGTAGCAGTTTAAATGCGGCAGGTTGTGACTCACTGACTGCTGTGTTACCTCATTATGGTATCAGTTTAAATGCGGCAGGTTGTGACTCACTGACTGCTGTGTTACCTCATTATGGTATCAGTTTATGCGAGGTGGATTGTGACTCTCTGACTGTTGTACTGTGCTGCCTCCTCCAGAGAGACACATGACATCACAAAGCCCATTGTTTTCCATCGGACAATAATATGTGTGTGTGTGTATGTGTGCGCAAGAGTGTGGTAATTTATTTGTTTCTTGTGAACTACTTTTGATTCTTCTATAGTGAAAAGTGAACTTCTTGAATATTTGTCTCAGTACTTAATCACTTAAGTCCCAAGTTTCTAAACAAAACAACTGAATGAAAACCAACAATACAAATCTAAAATAGTAATGTGTTTTGTATGCGTACAATTTATCAGAAGTTCTGGCAGACAAGGCTTGTGTTCCTAGCCAACAATGGAGTACAGACATCAACAAATAATACAGATATGCAAATAAATATACTGAGACACATTTGTTGTAACTGCTGTTTGCGTGAAATGCTGCCTTAAGCATAGACATGCATAGTTCTTCTTCCATCCTACACACAGCGTAGATTTCAATTTCAATCACTGATTGTTTTCATAGGGTTCTTAGAGACTCAGGGGGAATTGAGTCTGATATTCTTTGACAGTGTATTGTTGATCCTGTGATTTGGGAGTTGTGTCTAGGGTGTTCCCTGTTCTGGAATGTTCATAAAAGGTCGACCCAAAATGGAACCATTTTCCTAATAGAGGGATTACATCACTCCACCCCGAATTTCCGGCCAAGATCCTGAAACACAAGCTGCTTATAGTGTTTCCAGACACTGAATAGGCCCAAAAAGAAATCTGATGATCCATTTATTGAAAGTATTATCAATCACTTTGTCTGATAATGGAGTGTGCACACTAGGCTCATCTCTTCCACTGGTCCAACAGATAAAGGAAGATATACTGAAGCTGTTTACGTGTTTCCCTGTTACGTGTTTACATGTTTAGCTGTTTGTCCGCTCAGTTCTCCAGGCATAGTTATTGTTAGAACCAGCTGGACTGGTACAACGTGTGTTTTGAAGTCAGGCTGGCACCGCTACTGCATAAAGAAACTCAAAGGAAATTCTCTGACATTTTGAGGAGATTGTACCACTCAGGGTGTGGCTTGGCACAAATGTCTGGAAATGCATGTATATGTGTGTGTGTGTATGTGTGTGTGTGTTTGCGTGTGTTTGAACGTGTGTGCAGAACAGACGATGTTTGGGGTCAGGTTCAGGGCCTTAGAGATAAGCAACCAGGTGGGTCCAATGGAACCACCTGTAAAAGTGGGGCCCTTCACTGAGGGAGCACCCGACGACATAAATGACACAATAAACCATTCATAGTGCACTACTTTGGGTAATGGTTCAAAGTTATGCTCGGTAGGGACTAGGGTGTCATTTTTGGAACGCAGGCAGTGTTGCGCTGAGATGACCTTTGCCCTGTGGAATAGGTCACGCAAGTTCATCAGGGTGGGGATTTTGGTGTTTGTCAATACACACTTCATCAAACGCTGTTAAAGCGTAACTGAGGGAAAATGCATAGTCCCTTCATCCGGTGATCTTTGTGTGTTGCCATCCTTTTTGGCCGACCTCTTTCTTGGAAAACTCAAAGAGAAGTAATGAAATGTGGTATCCATCAATCTGTATCTATTCTAGGACATCTATACAGTTTGATACAGGTTGCACACATAAAGGGAACATCCACTGTAAAAAAAAAAAAAAACACAATCATTGGAGTGTCTCCCTAGATAATGAGTGATTGGAAGTGTCAGACATAATCGTGCAACACAGCTGTATTTTTTTAACATTTTGTCCCCACGGAAGTACAGCAAATGACGCCATACTGTAAACGGACCATTTATACCAGTGAAAGGCATCGGTGTTTGATTTGCATTGCTTGAGGAAACACAGTTCTGCTGGCACATATGATATTTTTTGTTACTACCACATTAAAGGACATATCAAAATGCAACACCCCAACCGTTTTTTGGGCTTTCAAGATGCTGTTATGCATACTGAAAAGGGCCGCTGAGAAAGTTAGACATCCATCTAAGTACAAAAAAATATCTAGTCCTTTAGCTGTTCTTGGGGGGGGGTTGGGACAGGCTATTTTAGTGTGTGTATTTTTTTAACCTCTCTCATTTTCTCTATCTCTTATGTTCTCTCTCGTTTTAATTTTCCTCTCCAGTCTCCCTCTGTCCCCCTCTTTTTCTCTCTCCGTCCCTCTCCACTGTTCTCCTGGGGGGGGGGGGGCATTGTGTATTATACAGTGTTTGGGAGGTTTCTTGATGACAGCATGATTGATCAGTCACAGGTCAAATGTCAGACATCTATTCTTACTCAGTGTACACACCCAAACTCAGAATAACTCTTTGCCTCAATTCTTTTTTCTCCCTATCTATCTATCTATCTATCTATCTATCTGTCTATCTATCTATCTATCTATCTATCTATCTGTCTTTTAATTTTTCTATTTTTAAAAAACTAGACCGGCATACATCGACCTGTACATCAAACAGGTCAGCCAGGGCATTAAAAATGACTTAGATGCGGCCTGCCAAATTACAAAACGTTTTACCATAAACTATTTGAGTTATTAAGAATGCAGAGGAAAAGAATAATGACAACTACGACCCAGAAACCTAATTAACAAATCAGATATTTTAAGTAAACACTAAAAACATAAAGTTAATAGTGGCATTTTTTTGTTATATCTTAAGTTATGTATAATTATGTTAAAATTTACAAATAGTTGTGATTTAGAAGGGAAAATAAATAAATTAAGAAATATCCATAGCATTGGGTTACAAACCTTACTACTGTGATTGTTTGTGAACTGAGCCCCAGATGAGCTGGCTGAGCGGGCTTTTCTATAGGTTCATTTCTCTCTGGATGAGGGACTTGAGAGTCTTTTTTTTTAAGAGGCCGTGAAATGTACATGTTTTTTTTCTGGATTTTGATAATTAGTGGGTACAGTCCTAATTCAACCATGCATCCATTATTTCCAGTTTTTGTGTTGAACTAAAAATTATTTTCTAAATTATTCTCTCCCTTGCTCCTTCTCCCTCTCCCCCCGTGTGTCTGCATTCCTTACTCCCCTTTCTCCTGTGGCTCTGAAACGTTATTCTCTACATTAGTCACATACTCTCTCGGACAGTCTCTTTATCCCAACTAGATCGGGGGGGGGGGCGCTTCAGGGAATGTGGCCGAGGTGCCCTTTCAGGCATGGAACGCCGGGAAGCGAGAAGGAAGGAAGCACTGCGCTGGGAATGGTTGCTGAGGCGAGGGGAGCTGCGACTGTTACCGTGGTGATAAAAGGCAGGAAGCCCCCATGAGGGATGTCCCATGATTCTGATGGTTGATGGCTATTTAGGGTCAGAGGTCAACAATATTGTTAATGGGAAACATGTTCTGTGACATCTGTGTGTGTATGTGTCTGTGTGTGTGTGTGTGTGTGTGTGTGTGTGTGTGTGTGTGTGTGTGTGAGATCCATGTCTATTACTAAGTTAGTAAAACCTGAAAAATCGGTCCCCACATGTTTCTTTGGTAGGGACCCATTAGAGAACATTATTTTTGTCTTGGGGTTAGGTTTAGGGAAAAACTTAATTGAGCATAGGTTCAGAATTTGAGTTTCTTTTAGGTTTAGGCATTACTACTTTAGGGTTAGGGTTAGGTGTTAGGGCTAGGTGATGTTTTGGCAGAGAAGTTGCATAATTGAGGTTAGGATTAGGGAACAGGGAACAGGTCAGTGTTAAGTCTCAGACACTGACTCTCTCACCCCAACACCGCTCTCTTTTACTTTGTTTCTCCCCCTCTCTCTCTCCCTCCCTCCCTGCCTTCCATTTACCCTGACACCCTCTGCTTCAATTGCCTTTCCATTTTTCTTCCCTTGTCCCCTCCTGTCACCCAACATACAAGCCAACAGCTCTGGGTGGGAGACGTCTTCTGGCACAGGGTCCAGCTGACCTTTCCAAATCATAACCATGTCCCTGAAATGCAAAATCTGATATAGGATCAGTTGTTGATCTGTTGCCAACTTTATTCTACTTCCTACTTCACCCAAAACAATTAACAGCACCTGGAGTCTCCTACTGGCAAACCGGCTCACGGTTGAGCTTCTAGTCGAAGACTGTGGTCAGACTTTTTAAAGGTGATTACTGTGTTTGGGATGAGGTAAAGAAAGATGGCCGCTATGATATGGAGCCAAAAGAAGCAGACGTGATAAGAGATGAAGCCAGTGTTTTCTGCCGTATAATAAATCTGATTCAGTTGTCACATAGTAACAATTTTCTGTTGAACGCTGTAATTACGTGACACAACAAGACAATAAGAAAACAACAAGAAATCCCAGATTGTAAATAATTCTTGTGGAACGGGTCACTCATAACTTCAAAGATGTAAATTGCTTTGTGCGTCAAATAAACCTAAAAAGCACAAACTGAAACACGTGAAGGGCTGAGTTGAGTTCCGCTCATATCTTCAGAACCACGTACAGTAGAGAATCAGTGCAGCCGTTTTGTCTGGGTTACCCATGGGAATCAAACCCTCTGGTATTGAAGGGCCATGCCCTACCAGCTGAGCTACACAGGACACTTCTGTTTCTCTTCTTTCCTCTCTGTGTTCAACCCACCCTTTTACCCAGATATAAGTACTGTTCTGTAACACAGTCCCTCTAGATACATGGACCCAGCTCAGTCTCACTGAGGGCGTGTTATCACAAGGGCAAGGAAAACAGGTCTGACTCAAGGGAGACATTGACGGATAAATAACAGAGAGTGGTGGAGAGAGTCGGGGAGAGTGGGAGACACCAGGAAGAGAGGGACGGAGAAATAGAGAGAAAGAAGGACAGAACGAGACTGGAGGGATTGGGCAGGAGGAGAGGGGTGGACATGTTTCAGGAAGTGTCATTTCTGTGTTCCGACACCCACAAGGCTCTGACTCCTAACTGGCCATCATAAAGCAGGTTACAGCAATACTAATGACATGGTGTCTGTCTGTCTGCCTGCCTGTCCGCCTCTGTCTGTCTGTCTGCCTGTGTCTGTTTGTCTTTCTGTCTGCCTGTCTACCTACCTGTCTTTCTGCCTGTCTATCTGTTTGTCTGTCCGTCTGTCTTTCTGCCTGTCTATCTGCCTGTCTGTCTGTCATTTTGCCTGTCTGTCTGTCTGTCTGTCTGTCTGTCTGTCTGTCTGTCCGTCTGTCTGTCTGTTTGTCTGCCTGTCTGTCTGTCTGTCCGTCTGTCTGTGTGTCTGTCTGTCTGTCTGTCTGTCTGTCTGTCTGTCTGTCTGTCCATGTGGCCAAGATGGAAGGGCCACATGCCACCACAGCAGGGTCATCCTGTTCTCCCTGAGGTGTGTGTCTCCCCAGCGGGGCTGTCCTGATAGTCTAGAGGGCGTGTGTGTGTGTGTGTGTGTGTGTGTGTGTGAGTTTGTGAGTGTGTGTGTATGCACGTGTTTGTGTGTGTGTGTGTGCGTGCGTGTGTGTGTGCGTGTTAGTGTGTGTGTGTTTATCAGTGGCACCATCTCTGACACATCTCTGTTTAACTGCCCATTAACTCAGAACAGAAAGAGGACCGGAGTAAGAAAGAGAGCAGTGGACAGAGAGACACAGAGGGAGGGTTTGCCATATTAATATAGCAAGGACAGAGAGGGAGAGGAACAGGTTGACAGAGAGAATGGAGACAAATAGACAGTAATATAGCCGGTCAGTCACCCAGTCAGTCATCCAGTCAGTCATCCAGTCAGTCATCCAGTCAGCCAGTCAGTCTCAACAGTCCCTCCCTGTGCAGAATAACAGCAGTTGTTTCCATCCAGTCATTGCCCAGTATCAGCACTCCCAGGAGAGACATCCACACTCTTAATACCTCTGGAACTGTGTGAATGGAGTTTGGAGTAGGTGGGGTGTGTGTGTGGGTGGGGTGTATGTGTGTGTATGTGTGTGTGAGTCTGTGTGTGTGTGTATACATGCATACTTGCTAAAGTGCGTCCGTATGTTTTTTTTGTGTACCGTGTAACAGTGAGGTTTTGTTATTTGAAACGCTGGACTGGACCGGCCTCTAGTAAAACATCACTTAGTGTCCCCTGCTCTCAGTGAAGAAACATCAGCCATAAAAATCAACCCACGCTGTTCCAACATAGACAGGCCAAATAAGGCAGCATGCAGTAGGAGAGGCGTGTGAGTGTGTCTAAAACACATATGTTTGTGTGTGTGTGTGTGTGTGTGTGTGTGTGTGTGTGTGTGTGTGCTGTATAATTATGAAGAGGAAATTAAACATGTTGAAGGAGTGATTCTGAAGGTTTCATGTCAACCATGAAGGATGCCTCATCCAATGTGGAGACATTTCTTCTCAGCATCAGACGGATGTTGCTAGGCAACAGGGAAACACTGTTCTGGACTGGTCTCAGACTGCAGGGAAACACTGTTCTGGACTGGTCTCAGACTGCAGGGAAACACTGTTCTGGACTGGTCTCAGACTGCAGGGAAACACTGTTCTGGACTGATCTCAGACTGCAGGGAAACACTGTTCTGGACTGATCTCAGACTGCAGGGAAACATTGTTCTGGACTGATCTCAGACTGCTAGTGTTCTGTTCTGTATTGTACACACTGAAGTACATGCAATGGAGTCTGTTTCCAGCAGTGTAATTATTAACAAAATTCACAAAATGGAATTGTACATTGCCAGATATGATCGCCTTGTGGACACGGTAGCTAATGAGGTCAGGTCGAAGGTCTCAGCAACAACGCTGGTTCACAAACAATAATGTGCAAGAGGAGCCTGGTTTGATGTCATCAAAGACGCCCTCTCCAGCATACTAAATACACCAGGTACTGATGTTCTGGGAAGGCCATGGGCGCTCGCTTGTTCTTAATTGCACTTGTCATTTGACAGCTGCATGAAGCAGAAATTTTCTGACAATGTCCAAACATGCCAGCTATGTCCCGTCTGACAGCCTGGGGTATCAGTGCAGACCGGTAGTTCTGGTGTGTGGGTGTCTCTGCCGTGCTCACAGGCTGACAGTAGGTGGCCTCTGGCTTGCAGGCCTCTCGAAAACCAAGGCAAGGCTGCAAATATGGTGCTGCCCCCGAGTCCATTAAAACTGTTTGGATATTTTCTGTTGTAAAGTATTTAAGATATGTCTGTGTGTGTTTTGGAGAGAAATGTATGGGGTCTCTATGGCGCTCACTCTCAAACTTTCAGACAGTAACTCTCTCAACATCACTCTCTCACCCTGCCAAACGCAATCCTAATGAAGTTCAGTTAACCAGCGAACGCACACTGTGGAATGATCATTTCGCTGACCTTCCATATCATTTACTTATGTCTATTATAACAGTTCCAAACCACTGGTCACATTTTTTGATCTAGGAACAGGGCTGGCCCTTTTGTCCATTCTCCATTGTCCCTGTTCCCCCTGTCCTCACTCTCACACTCCTCTTCTGATTGGCAACGAGACCCAACAAGGAGGGATGTGATTGGCCTGTTGCTTAAGACTCCAAGGGCTGAAATGTCTCTATTTACGTGCGTGTTGACCGCTGGCATGGTAACATCGGTAGTTATAAGACATGTTGACAGGCTTGACGTTCGTTTCTAGAAGCTAGCTGTATGTCCTGTCACGCCACGCAGGTACTCTACAGGGATTTGACAGGCTGTTGCATTCTGCAGTGCCATAATTACAGGGTAAATACTCAGTAGGAGTTACTAAGTCTGTCTGTCTGCCTCTCCATCTGTCAACCTGTCTGTCTGCCTCTGCCTGTCTGCCTGTCTATCCTCTCCGTCCCATGCTGGGATCAAACCTACAGTGTAGCAACGGAAGGGTGTTTTGCGCGCGTCGTGGTTTTGAACACAGAACGGACGGGCAACAAGTGCCCGACACACACGCTTTGGCACCGGACAGAAACGGAAGGTACACGTCGGAAGGTACACGTCGGAATCTCGTCAGGGGTTGCTGAGGCTGCGGGGGGGGGGGCGGCACCCCTACTTCCCACATCCATGCCCTACAGGTGACACCAGGTTCAAGAAACCACAAGGCAGTAGGGGGTCAGGGTGGAGTGGGATGCGACCGACTCTGGACACTGATCCTCACAGCTGACTTATGTACAAGCACACGCACGGTTGGGCACAGCTCGGGGGGGGGGCTCTCTCTCCGGCTGACACCTGCAGGACATGTGAGGACCCATAGAGGTGTCCACAACATGCCTGACTGACAGACAGGGCCTGTTGGAGGACACGTCCCGATGGGTTAGGGTTAGTTTGTCCTCCGGCGGAGAGGATTGGAGGATTGGAATGACCCTTTCAAGATGATAGGAGGTGCCGAGAAAGAAGGGGCGATGAGAGGGACAGAGAGAGTCAGAGAGAATGAGAGAGAGAGTGAGACAGGGAGAGAGAAAGATTTAGATTCAATAAGAACGGAGAATGGAGAGACTGTGAGAGAGTGGTCATGACAGTCAGTGGCCAGGACCTCGTTGGTCATTGAAACTTCTTCAGCCAGCCAGATGGGGCTCATCTACTGGTTCAGAGGCACATGACCAGCCCCGGGGTTAGGCTGGAGGTGAAATCTGGTTAGGCTGGAGGTGAAATCTGGTTA
>JACXGI010008196.1:0-20515 GCA_016801175.1 Esox masquinongy
AGCCTAGTCTCCGGCAGGGGGACAGTACGTGAAGCCTAGTCTCCGGCAGGGGGACAGCATGTGTAAACGGGAGCTGTGACAGTGTTACTCAACAAAACTGTGATGACACTAGGGATGTTTTATATCAGCATATAAAATGTGTCACACAGATCTGGGAAGTGGCCTTGGATTGATTCAACTAAAGACCTGCTCTGCTCCCTCAGAATTGGATAGAAATGCAACATCACTTGGGTTCCACCAGAACCCCATATTTGTCAAACACATCAGGGCCACAGGGTGAGGGTGTAACTGTAATTATAGATAGAAACAGGAGGCAGACAGACGGAATCGATGTCCTCCAAGAGCAGGGTGGCGCTCCACTTCTCAAAAAGCCTGTGAGATTAACAGTACGTTTTATTGTATATTTTTACGGCGGGCTCGACTAAAACTAGCCACAGTCCACAGAGCATCCTCAGACAGACGATCTGGCGAGGCTGGAGAGATGATTAATATCTCCGACTTCCTTTGGCAGTCTTTTGTGTTGCTCCTCGTGCCGAAGGGGCGGGGGTGTGTCACTTCATAATCTTTATTTATAGCAGCATGTGGGTCTGCAGTTTAAGTCCCTTCGGCCCTGTTCGTAGAGCAGCTGCTGTCTAGAAGGGCACACACTAGCAGCCTTGACTCAAACCTCAATACCAACTGCCAACTTTACAGTAATTTAGTACTTTAAGAGAATATTAGCCATTGTACCAGCATCAGGACTCCAGCAAGCCATCTGGGTTAGCACATTTACCATTAATAGCGATTAAGCAACTCTTCTTGTACTGCTTGATGTGTTGGTTGCAGGGTGCTAAGGGGCCGGAACGGAACGAGCAGTTCAGAGTCGCTGTGACAAACGTGAGTAGCTCGATGAGGTCACGGCTCTGCCTCCCAGAGACTCACACAGGCTCCTCCCCCTGCACGTGAATCACACCACAAGATGTAAACAACAGAGCTAAAACACAGGAGGAAAGGAGGAAGAGGAAAGGGGGATGGGCAGAAGAGGAGGGTGTGTGTGTGTGTGTGTGTGTGTGTGTGTGTGTAGGGCGGAGCGACTTTTTGACCACATGGGACATCAACTGAGCCTGTGTGCGCGCGCGCCTTCAAGTAAACGGCAAGGATGAAAAGGGGCTGGGGTTGAACACGCTCACACAGAAGCAAACTAAATCCCAATCTAAACAAACCGCCCACACACTACAAGCCTCACACTCCCTGTGCAGCAAGCCACTGCCTGGAGACGCACACATTTACCCCACGCCCACAGGCAGGAAGAGAAGAGCAGCATGTACAACGTAAAAAGGGGCTTATAAGCTGTCTTGCAGGACATGGAGCCACCTGCTTTGATAGCATTAAACAGCAGTAGCAGTGAGCAAGAGGCAGACAGAGTGGGAAGGCTTTCATGATTATTCTTGTGCCTCAAGGGAAAAGTGGACAAGGAAATCGTGTGTTGTGGCTCCACAGACCATATTCGCCTCCATGCGCTGTCCATTCACGTCCTTCATGCGGCTCCATACATTGCTTCCTGCAGCTGCCTGGTGTTAAACTGGGCACAGGGCTAATCTTTCCTCACAGATAGATGACGGCAGAGCAACAGATCAGATTCATCTGCGGAAATGCTAACGCTCCTGCCTGCCATCTGGGCCTGTCCCCTGCAAGTGTACAACCATTGGGGCGGATGTAAAAGTGCTTTGAGGTACTTGGCTGTGCATCACTATGTGGGTGTGTGTCGGAGAAGCAAAGCCCAATATGACTGTTCATTAAATCAGATCATTACCTAAAAAAACCAAGGGATGACGAGGCATGCGTTAGAATGCATGCACTCGCTTCGTTGCTTGATGACAAGGGCAAGCACATGTCATTGCTGTAACCCCTCATCCCCAATTCTCCAAATCATGTGTTGCAACTGATCATTAACTCTCTGTCCTGTAATATTTGATAGCAGGAGGATTCAGCTACCAAACTTTCAGGGAAACCAAATGCCCAAGGAACCATGTCCCCTTTAATTACCAGCTGATGGATCATAGTGTAAACTTGGATGTTTCCCAGAAATGTAAATAATTCCATGCTCCGTGATTATCTTAAGATATGTGCCACCCTCACATCCCTGTAAGGTCAAATCACTACTAACCTAAACAACCAGTGTTTAGAAATATATTTAGTTAAGATTTTACAAATGGCAGGCAAGATAAAATTGTCCCATTCATTCTCACAATGCAACTGTATTTCTCAATGTGGGCTAAATCTCTGGATTGCCGTCTAAACCCTGAACACAGTAATCTCTAAAACCACACTGATACATCTCTGAGCAGCCAACTGAAGGGACAGCAGATTCATTCTGATTTACTATGGACAGTCTGTTTACACTCCCTAGAATTACAATGGGCAATGACACCACGCTGCACTGTATGGCCTTCTGGTGAAACATTCCTACTAAAAGGCCACGGAGGAATTGCTGTTAGATTGCTCTGATCAATGACTGCAATGAGTCTGGGAAGAAATGTTAAGGACTCAAGTTATGAAAGGAGACATTCTGAGTGCCCACCAAAAGGTTGATATTAGTTTCTTTTGAGTGCCGAAAGACTGGATAACATAAAAATTAAAAAAATAATTGGTTCACATTTCCCACACATACCTATCACCTTCAGCTAGACACGGCTGTGATGGCTTGTGTCCCCAACACCTCATAGCCATATTGGCACGGAGAGACAACTTTCAAAAAACAAAAGCCTTGGCTGCGAGGTGCAATGGGATCTGAAGTCTGGGAGACTCCCACCCACCCCTTCAGGTCTTACCACCTTTGTGGGGTCTTCAGGTCCCCACATAGATGTGGATCACACACACCCTTGCAGCCTTTCTCACAGTTCTGAAAGCAGAGGTGAAAACCCTTTGGCCGCCTGTTAAAGCAGGATAAAGCAGTGGATGGGAGGGCCTGTGACTAATTCTCCTCCCAGCATAGTCCCAGGGGGAGGAGGCTTCGCTCTTCACCCTTTGATATCCGTGTCTGTGCTCTTTCAGCTGTCTGCACTTCATGAAAGCTGGAATAAAAGCAGACAAAGCTTCCTGCCTGGATCCACACGCTTTCCCTGGGACAGGAGCTCCACCATATAAATAGGGCAAACACCTGCTGGACCCCTTCTGCCCAAACACACAATTTAGCAAAAACCAGTGGGGCAAAGCATTTGGTTTGATAACATCTTTTCAGCTGCACTTTTGTGCAAGGGATTGACATTGGTCTTAATCGGAGTGGAGAAAGGCATTAAATTCTAAGCAAGACAAAAAGAAAATAGACCTAAACGTCAGAACTTTTTAATTGGCCAAAAGAAATGTCCCTAAATTACAAGATGGTTTACTTTATGTCCCTTAACTGTCAAACATAATTTGGCTGGATGAATAAAATAAATGCGTTAAAAAACAATTAAATTGCCTACAAATGTGTCCATTTGAACAACAACAGTCTACAAGCCCTCTATTGAGGGAACCCCAAAGGGCTTGGCTAATCTATTCTAAAGTGGCAGCTGTCAGAAGAAAAGTTGTGCTGCGACTGTGTGGCTGAAGTGGATTTGGGTCTGCCTGGAAGGAGGGGCCCAGGGTCCGGCTGCTCTGTGAGCTCAGCAGGCTACGATGAGCCAGAACAATCCTGCCCAGGCGCAACATCCACCCTGAATGAAATCACAATGCTGTGTTCGCAACTTCCACGAGCGGCAAGTTTCACTGGGATTTTGACCGTCTGCCCTAACACAGTGGATTTTGCGTTTTTCCCCTCTTTGTGTGTGGGTTGGGGTAGAGGGAGGGGGACAGGCTGATCCCCTTTCCTTAAAGTGTTGGCCCAGACTGCAGGACAAATGTTCAAAGCATGTGTCAACATTGAAGTAGAATCCATTACATTCCAGCTAATCTACTTTTGGTGGAAGACGTCTACGCAGACAAGAATGAATCAGTTATTGCGCACATTCTAAATACAGCTTATAATTGTTTTATTGCAGTGAGAGTCTGGAGAAGGAAAATGACTATTGCCTAGAACACTAAAAATATGATCTAAACATAAAACCTGAATTACATATATAAGTGATCTAAATGTCCACTTAGTGTGTTGCATTTATCCAATAATATAAAAAAGAACGTCTCAAAAGAGTTAACCATCAATTCTACAACAACACAGGGTCTACTCCCACTGCATTGAACGCGTGTTCATCTTGAGCAAAGGAAGATGGTAGTTCGCTAAATCTGAACACACCCCCACATCACAAGGTCCGTCTTTTTTAAAAGGCTGGTTGTTATTGTAGCTCGCGAGGTCTCTGTCAGTCCTAGAACTATGGAATTTGGAGCGGCACAAACATATATGATACTGGCGAATTATCCAAAGCACCCCCCTAAAATATATTGCTCGCATAATACAGGTCATCTGCCATGTCCTCAATTCCGACATTATTTTGTTACTACGCACTGTGTAAAGAGGGCAAAAAACATGTCCACCTCCCATTTTCTAATGCATCAGCAATAGCTAGCTACCGTGGCGTAGTGCGTAGCATGATAAGAGGTTCATGAGCTAGCTAGCTAAACACTACATGTACTAGCTAGCTACAACAAAGCTAAATCCTAACCGTAGCAATCTAAACAGGACAATTCATGTGTGGTTTAGCTTGCCAAACCGACCATTCGAAAAGGTTATCTATGGCCTCTACTTGATAACTTTAGATACGTGTATCAAAGCAGAAAGACAACCGGTAGCTAAGTATCTGGCGAATAATTTAGGCAATGTAAATAGCCTTGGTCGAAGGTTAGCCAACATTAGCACTGACATCTCGCAACATGGCATGTTAGCGTTCATGGTCGGGTAGCTTCTGTAACTCCTGAAAATGTGTTTAATACGAAGCTAGTGCTTGCAAAAAAAGTAGATACACAAAGTCAGTAAGACAATCCAAAAGGTGCATTACGTATAAATAATGTTATCCAAACAGCTGCTTTAGCAATAAAAGCAGAAAAACAATAAGACAGGTTCCTTGTCCTCCCAAGTTGACATGTTTTGTTTTCAAACAAGACAGGAGCCTTGCTCGCTATCCGGGAGGTCCCATGTTACAGCGTTAATGATGCAAAACTAGCATTAAGCAAGTTGGCTAGCAAGGCAGTAAGATTGGTTATGTGCAGCCTATTATAGAAAACCCAATGACCAAGGTTCTGAACTAGGAATATGTGAGAGTTGATAATGTAACGAGACGAGATCAGCTGGGAACGAGATACGGACTGTACTGTACCTCTTTACCACTACACAACCAAACTACATTTACCCATCTCCCATATAATCCATTTTCGTCTTGGTGGAAAATTTGACAACTACCGCAGACAAAATATTCACGTTTTTATGAAATTGTGGCTACAAAGTCACCAGGCAACGTACGAACTATTCACAACACCAGTACAGTACCGTCAGTTGGTGCTACTCTGTTTAACCTAATCTAGTTTCTTAAGACTTTGTTGTGTAGAGTATTAGTGGGATGTGTACTGTACTGTTGTTAGTTACGGTACTGTTTGTAGGTAACTTGGCATGGATTTAAGTTTATTGATGGGCTTGATACACAGTGAACCGATAAAGGCCAGACAACATAAAGTTAGCAAGCTAGCTACCTGGCTATTAAAAGTTAGGTCACTCTTAACAACGAATACGGAGGCAGCATCCAACTCACTGATACTCAATACCTTTGGTAGCGTGTGTATGAACTTAACAGTACCTTCCTCCTTGCAGCCATATAACGTTTGCAAGCTAACAACCAAACACAATCAAGCTGGTCTTTCCCTTACCTCCCCGCTGCTTGAACCACTCGTCTCCCCCAAAACATCCCGAAATGTCTGCAGGTTGCAACCGATAACAGAAGAGACCTGTAACGCAGCATCAAAGCCGGGCCCGAGCCCAGTCGTGTTCGGGTGTGTCCCCGTGCCACTTCGGATGGAGGCTGTGACCCGGATTCGGCCCGCTCTCCTCCCGGTACCTAAGTTGCTGCTCCCTCCGGGCCGAGCGGGGAACCGCCACCGACAGCTGTGCGCCATTTTACACTCTGCCTGCCTGTCCTAAGATCATAGAGCTCAGTGGGTTAGCCCTTAACCAGTATTTCACATAAACCACCGCCACCCTTCACGAAGAAATACACCCGTATCCATGTTGCGGGGTGGAAGTAAAGAGGCCCCGGAGATGTATTTCTTCAATGTTCATAGTCTTACTTCTTATAGCCAGATCATAGCTAAACAGGTTCCAGGGCCTTGCCCGGGAAAATACTTAACGGTCGTTAGCTACTGATGCTTGAGACATCTTTTAATCTAGCCCACGAAATGTGTGTTCGGTGCGTTCGGACCGCCAGGGACGCGTTGACAACATGCCACGCAGAGCGAAGCTAACTGCGGGCATCTAATGCTACTAGTTAAATAGTTTAACATCTGGACTTACTTTTTATATAGATTTTTATTGTGCCTTTATTGTTACATATTGACCAATAACACTTGTTTTCGTTTAATCCCAGGAGATTGGAAACTATCTAAAAAGCGACATCATACCATTTTAGTTGTTTGGTCAACACCGTTAGGTTAGCCATAGATTGTTGATTGCTGATTGTTGATTGACTGTTGATTATTGTTGTTGCTTGAATTATGATCTATTGTGAATTATTGTTATTTCACTTATTCTCTGGCAATATGTATTATGTCATGCCACTAAATTAACTGAGTGTGGCAACTTAAAGGAACTAAACTGCCCGGTGAAAAAAAATCACAAACGAAGTACTAAATGAAATAATGTTTTTGATTTGACTGTTACAAAGGGGTAACATGGAGGAAGATAAAAAAACAACAACAATTAACGTAATTGCCTGCCAACGGCTTTCGTTTATTATGTTCAGATCAAAAGTGAAACTGGCATTTTAGGACAGTTAAAACTATCTCCTACGTTATTTAAAATATATAACATAATTTGAAATAAAGAGAATATTTTAAGTATACTAAAATGTTATTTCCAATCATGTATTATAAGTATACTAAAGCATGAAATAAGTGGTTCCATTTTAACACACTTAAGTATACTTACTGCTGTTACTAATACTATTGTAATAATATGTTAATACTATTTTTTCAAGTGAAGTACAACTAAAGCAGTTCAAAAAAAATACACTTAAGTATTATACTTTTGTAATGGGGAACAGAGCTGGCCATAAATGATCAACTTTAAAGGGTCAAACAGCTTCAATAAACCATGGCACAGATTCTACAAGTCTTTGGAACTCTACTTGAGCTTGGCTTAACCGATGACTACAGACATCAACACATTATTTTATATGGTAAATCAGCTTTTAGTTTTTGTGGAATACTCACCCTAACTATAAAACATTTGATTAATTGGTGCCTTTAGTGCATTTCAGACCACTAAGGATCTTTGTAATAGACTTTGTCCTCTGTTTTTCTTTCCCCTCACAGTTTTCTGATGTAGATTTCTTATTCCAGTTATGACCATACCATGGCAGGTTTAGTTGTATTAGGTAATACCGCTTGGTTTTAGAAAATATGCCTTGAATATCAAGTAATTTGTCTTGTTCCATTGGCAGATTATTTCACTTATTTCAAGCAAATATCTCCTCAAATATACAGCTCTGGAAAAAATTAAGACACCACTCCTAATTTTTCTTAAATCAGCATCTCCACATGTATGGCAGCCATTCCATTCCATTGTCTGTTAAATTCCAACACAGGCACACCTCATTTTACATAATGAGGTACTGATTAGGTGATTACCTGAACCAAATCTAATTTAACAAGGAAAAGTATAAAAACCACTGCTGTGGTCATCACTATCCTCTTGCAATAGGACCAGCTGGATGGCAAAAACAGTGCAAGTCATACCTCAAAGGTAATTTGAATAAAAAAAAACTATTCAGCATGACAAAAGAGTTGAAAAGAAAAGCTTTGAGTGAGGAAAAGAAGGGTTCAATTCTGACTTTACTGGCAGAGGGATACAGTGAGCATCAGGTTGCTTCCATCCTGAAAATTTCAAAGACGGCGGTTCATAAGAACAAGGTCAAACAACAGACATTGGGGACAACAAAGCTACAGACTGGCAGAGGGCGAAAACGACTGTCCACTGACCGAGATGACCGTCAACTCATTCGAATGACACTCAACAATAGTAGGATGACATCAAGTGACCTACAAAAAGAATGGCAAACAGCAGCTGGCGTGAAGTGTACGGCGAGGACGGTTTGAAACAGGCTCCTAGGGGCAGGGCTGAAGTTGTGCAAAGCTAGAAAAAAGCCCTTCATCAATGAGAAGCAAAGAAGAGCCAGGCTGAAGTTTGCAAAAGACCATAAGGATTGGAGCGTAGAGGAATGGAGTAAGGTCATCTTCTCTGACGAGTCAAATTTTCAGCTTTGTCCAACACCTGGTCGTCTAATGGTTAGACGGAGACCTGGAAAGGCCTACAAGCCACAGTGTCTCGCACCCACTGTGAAATTTGGTGGAGGATCAGTGATGATCTGGGGATGCTTCAGCAAGGCTTAAATTGGGCAGATTTGTCTTTGTGAAGGACACATGAATCAAGCCAAGTACAAGGTTATCCTGGAAGAACACCTGCTTCCTTCTGCTCTGACAATGTTCCCCAACTCTGAGAATTGGTTTTTCCAGCAGGACAATGCTCCATGCCACACAGCCAGGTTAATCAAGGTATGGATGGAGGACCACCAGATCAAGACCCTGTCATGGCCAGCCCAATCTCCAGACCTGAACCTCATTGAAAACCTCTGGAATTTGATCAAGAGGAAGATGGATGGTCACAAGCCATCAAACAAAGTTGAGCTACTTGAATTTTTGTGCCAGGAGTGGCATAAAATCACCCAACAGCAATGTGACAGACTGGTGGAGAGCATGCCAAGACGCATGAAAGCTGTGATTAAAATCAGGGTTATTCCACCAAATATTGATTTCTGAACTCTTCCTAAGTTAAAACATTAATATTTTATTGTTGAAAAATGAATATGAATTTGTTTTCTTTGCATTATTTGAGGTCTGAAAACATTTTTTTTTGGTTATTTTGACCAGTTGTTATTTTCTACAAATAAATACTCTAAATGACAACATTTTTATTTGGAATTTGGGAGTAATGTTGTCAGTAGTTTATAGTGGTCGTGGTCTCTTAATTTTTTCCAGAGCTGTAGTTACATTTTTTTAAAGACATTTTTTGCAGTGTATCCTCAGACGCACATGTTGCCAAACCGTTCTGCTTCTTGTCACACAGCTCACTAAACCAGTAAGTATTTGTCAGTACAAAGAGTATGTGCTTAAGGAGAGCATATTCCCTGGCTAACAACCATGACTGAGCTGGCAAGTGCAGATCTACCATAAGGAGTCACTAGCAGTGAGTGAATACATTTTAATACTTTTTAATCCTGACTTTTTCATCCAGGATTTCCTGTGGGAATCCAACCCACAAGGTTTGTATTTCAAGTGGCATGCTCTACCAACTGAGCAATATAGGGCTTTTATTTTATAGATCTGGATATTCTGTAATTATATGTAAAAAAAAAAATAAAGACATTTGCTTCAGCAGCTAAAAAGTGCATATACCATGAAAAAAATATCAAACATCAATAATACCACATTAACTCCAAACCACATCTGACTTAAATGCATCTGTCAAAAAGTTAGAGCAAAATATAATCTCTGTTACTATCTTGAGCATGAAGTGAACAGAAATGAAACTGTGGTTTTTGGCTAGCCAGCCTGTAAATAGGTACACTGTAAAAAGTAATCAATTAAGCTAACTCAAATAGCATGGCTTTTTTCTAAATAAATCAACAAAATGGCACCAGCAAAGCAACCCAACACTTTCGCACCTCCTCTTCCGTGCTTCATGGTGGGAATCACACATGCAGAGATCATTCATGCAACCACTCTGAGCTCACAAAGACACAGTGGTTGGAACCAAAAATCTAATTTGAACGCATCAGACCAAAGGACAGATTTACACCTGTCTAATATGCATTTCTCATGTTTGTTGGCCCATGCAAGTATATTCTTATTGGTGTCCTTCAGTAGTGGTTTCTTTGCAGTGATTTGATCATGAAGGCCTGATTCAAGCAGTCTCCTCTGAACAGCTGATGTTGAGATGTGTCTGTTACTTGAACTCTGTGAAGCATTTATTTGGGCCGCAATCTGAGGTGCAGTTAATTGACGATTTCTGAGGCTGATAACTGTAATGAACCTATCCTCTGTAGCTTAGGTAACTCTGTTTTTTCCCTTTACTGGGGCCGTCCTCATGAGAGCCAGTTTCAACATACCACTTGATAATTTTAGCATCTGCACCTGAAGAAACTTTCAGTTCTTTATAAGTTAGTAATTATAGAATAATACAACACAGATAAATCAAGCGTATTCTACTCAAATATCAACATGTCTGACCTTAATGTCTTAAAATAATTATGGAATTATTTCCTTTTTGCTTATTTGAGCTGTTCTGGTCTTCTGTATACCAACCCTACCTTGTCACAATACAACTCATTGGCTCATAGGCATTAAGGAAAGAAATTCCACAAATTCACTTTTAACAAGGCACACCTGTTAATTGAAATGCATTCCAGGTGACTGCCTCATGTAGCTGGTTGAGACAATAAAAACACTGTGCACAGCTGTCATCAAGGCAAAAGGTGGCTACGTGGAAGAACCTACAATATCAAATATATTTTGATCTGTTTTACACTTATTGGTTACTACATGATTCCAAATATGTTATTTCATAGTTTTGATGTCATCACTGTTATTCTACAATGTGTCAAATAGTAAAAATAATTAAATTCCTTTGAAAGAGTAGGTGTGTCCAAACGTTTAACTGGGACTGTGTATCAGACACAAGTTAGATCCAATTTACCCTAATCTTTGGAATATTTCCAGATATATGATAATGCCGACCTCGGAGCCCACGTGGATTTGTTAGTGATTATTTTTCAGTAGCAAATGATAAATTCTAAGGTAATAGTGATCTGTGAAATTAAACAGGCCTCATGATTAGGAGTCATGGTAACAACACAGAAATAAGTTCAAACTCAATAAGATAGTATATTATAATCATAGTAAGTATTGATTCTTAGGGTAACTGAGGTACAGTATGATATATTTAGTGGCGACATGCACTTATATAATATATATATTGTATGTATGTATATATAATAACCATACCTGGCTTTTGCCTGTTATAAGGGTACTACAATGAGTAATGTAACCACTTGTAGAAGATTGATATTGTAACACATGAAAGCCTTTTTATTTATCAATCATAATGTACATTCAAAAGAAATCTGACAGTTAAAACATGGAAATATTGCATTATAATTTCACCCCGGTAATCAAGAAGTTGGTAGATATGCCACTTAGAAATGCATGCAATCAAATGGGTATTCTTTCACACATTCTAATATACTGTTTCTTTTATTTGTTTACAAATGACACTTTCTTGCATTAAAAGTGTTAGATTCCAAACAAGAGCAACTCACATGTTACAGTTTTGTGAATATCCAAAGCCAATGACCTCCTGAATCTGCCACTCTCTATACCACCCCCTGCTTAGGATAGAAAACATATCAATTGATGCTGCATTTATTACCATGAATGCAACAAAGTAATAACTTGAAAAATGTCTGGTGTCATTTGATTTAATTAAAGCAAGGCTTGTGGTTTTAGGCACCGATTCTATCAAGATTGGTTAACCCACATTTTCCTTCATGGCCATTATATGCTTGCATAACACATATTTCAAATAGTAAACTCTAAATAACATTAGTTAATCTTGTTTAGGGGCATGTTTGTATATATATATATATATATATATATATATATATATATATATGAACTTATGTCAAAGTCATGGTTACTAAAGGAACAGTGGGCAAATCACTCTGAAGAAAACATCTCCAGAATACTTCACTACATTTAAAATAGAAAATGTTTGGCTGAGCTGATAATTATTTAGGAATAGCTAAACCACTACTGTCCAGTCAGACCAGTCATTCTGACCAGATCTCAAACCACTGGTGGTATACAATATTCTCTGATGCAGGAGGCAAAAGTCCACACCACGGTTGGACTTATGAAGGCAGCAATGCAACACGGTTTCCAGCTGTATCTCATCTTCTCTCTTGGCAGTTTTAGAGACCCTGGATCTTCCACTGACCGGCTGGGGTTGTTGAGGGTCATGTGCGCTGCTTTGGAGGGAGATGCTATCCTCTCGCATGGGTTAAAGTCTGAAGCCTGAAGGCAAGCGCACATGGATGAGTCAAGGTGGATCATACTACAGTAGGTGTGGGGTGAGTACAGTCGGTTTGAGAAAATCCCAGGGTTAGCCACTAGGGCCTATCTGCAGCCGCTCCTGCTTATGCTGGGCTAGCCACTGCAAGATCTTTTGCTTCAGCTCCTCGTTGGGCCGGATCTGGTCCATGGTCAGAGGGCTGCGGTTGAACGGGTCTGTTTGATCGCTGGAGGAAAATCCAAATCCATACTCAATATTGAACAAAAATAAATCAATTATTTGGGATGTCTCAGAGAAAACGCACAGGCTAAGGATGAGTTTGGCAACGAATAAGACCACATGGACTGAGGAGAGACCTGATCCTGGATCAACAGTCTTACTCCGAGACGTTCAATGTGTACGGTTCCCGGAAAAAAACTGTATTACCCCCCGTAAAAGTGCCAATGAAGTCACTCACCTGAGTAAGTGCCGTGCTATAGTCGAGCGATCGACTGTGACATTGGAGGAGGGCAGCAGCACAGGGTCGAGCATCAGTGTGGACATAATAGGGTCAAGGAAGTCGTCTGGTGCGTCCGCATACGTTTCTTCATCCTGGAGCTGTTGATCTGCATGAGACTGAGGCAGTCGACGGGTGTTAGTCTGGATTCAGGACACCAGCAGGATTTCTCGTTAAGAGGACACTGGAGCATAGAGAGTACGGATCTAACCTTTATTTTGTCAGCAAGGAGACTGAAACCCACGATCATGTCTCCAGGCTTGTTGATCTTCCTCAGGACTCGGACAGTCTGAGAGAAGAGGGTGGGAGAGTAAGAGCGTCCATCTTTTGGGACGGTGGCACAGAAATTCTGTTCATCACTGCCAAAGAGAACAGAGGGTTTGTTAGAAGTGTGGCAAGCGCACTTGATACAGGTGGTGTGCGACAGAACAAATAGCATCAACCCAAACATAGAAACCCTGGCCTCCTGTACTGTACTGTGCAAGAGTCTTAGGCACCTGAATGTCAAACTAAGGATGTTCCTCACTCAAAACTGTCCTTTTCAACTTTTTTGGAAAGGGAAAAAAAGGTGCAGTGGTCTCTTAATTTTTTCCGGAGCTGTGTATATATATATATATATATATATGTATTTTTTTTTTTTTTTTTACAAATTAACACTTACTATCCAAATAAATGACTTTAATCCGACTTTCAGGTGCTTAAGATTTTTGCACAGTACTGTATTTCTAAAACTCTCTGAACAAGGGTGTGAAGTACAGATTGAAAAAGCAAGCACTTAAAAAATATATAAGCTTTGACTGAGACTTAAAATATTCTACACACACACACGCACGCATGCACACGTATTTGGAAATGTACCCCAGATTAAGGTAGATGGTGCAGATATCAGAGACCAGTTGCTCGGGCTTGAAGTCAAACTCGCTGAAGTCTTTCACCTTCAAAGCGCCCATTTTGGGGCCAACCAGGTGCTGCAGGAAGTGATTGAGCATGGAGATAATCCTCTCAGCCATGAAGGGGTGCACAAAAATACCCTTGATCTCTGGGGTACCATGCAGAGACAGAATATGAGTTAATACTGCTTATGGTTTCGCTAATTAATTACACAGCGATATACGAATATACAAAATCAATGACTCAACCGCATTTTGTGTGACATCTTCACACAAGCAGCGGTCACAACATTCAGACACCTAGACTGTAGCTGTAGATGGGAAAAATATCCAAGACATTATCGAGTCATTGTGAATGCCTTCATGTTTCCTCTGGAACGGACCTGATGTCAGGAAAGCCAATGTGCCGATGGTCTCATTGGACATGATGTTATGGAAGCGTGCCAGCTGCCCTAGCATCTGTAGACTGGACTCCTTCTCTCTGTGGGCATCAGGGGCCAGCCCCTCCCACACGCCCTGGTCCTTCTCCAGCTGCAGGAGCTTGATCTTAGTCAGGTACTAACCAGAGAGACAAGGGCCAGGTCAGATAGAAGTGGTGACAAAACCGCTATGACTGACACTGTGGCAATGTACTGTATATTCATGGAAAACTTAAGGACTGGTTATCTGGACACAGATTAAGCCTGAATCCTGAACAACGCATTATAAATAGCTCTTGGTTTTTAGTCCAGGGCTTGCTTTCATCCAGTTTGGCTTTGTTGTGTTTAATATAACATCCGTGGGCCTAGACCTGTGCCAACATCTATATTTTGGGATGCTTTAAAAATGGTTTCAATGGTAGACTTGGGCCCTGAAACGCACCTACATTGAATTTCAGTTGCTGTGCGGTATCATGGTATACATGTCACAGCACTGTATAACAGCCTGTTCTGAACTTGAGCACAGCGCACCGGAGGTTGCCTCCAACACTCCAGCTAATAATGTTTATTTATTCATTTAACCTTTTTTGTAAAGGTTACCTCATTGAGAAAAATCACTGAGAGACCTGATCCAACCACGATCGTTGTGGGGAGGGTGACATTTATTAAGCAACCAGCAAATGTTTTCTTGTTTTCGTGAGGGAAACACTGCACCTGCCTGTCATTCCTGCCCCAAAAGTGGAACGGTTTTAATACCATTCCAGTCATTACAATGAGCCCGTACTCCGATTTAAAGGGCTACCGAACACCCCTAAAGATAGTTATAAATCGATGCTATATGTAACACACCAAACGTGCTCGTGATGAATCCAAAACAAACGCTGAGTTCCTCACCTGTATAGCTTCGTCGAGTAGAAAGATGGCGTCATTCATCAGGAGATTCAGATACCGCAGAAAGAGTGGAGGACTCATGGCCTCAAGATTTTCGGATGCATAAACAGCCAGGCGCTGAAGTAAACAGCGGTCCACATTAGAGTTTGGGTACATAATGGTGCAGGGATTAAAGAGCAACACCTGCGTGTGTTCTGCTGTCTCAAATAAGTATGGCTTTAGAAAGACAAAAAGGATGAAAGGGTAATTGGCTTGCCTTAATGCTCTCTCTGTAGCTCTCCTTCCCCCACATGTACTTGAGGATGGAATACATAGGTCTCCTGTAGTTGAACTTCTGTTCAAACTGGTGAGGGTCACCTGAGGATTAAAGTCACATCACAAAAGAACCTGAGCCTCATCAAAAACATTCCCATTCTATCACACAAACACATAAATGCAGTGACACGCGCCACCTCGCAGTGAAACGCGCCACCTCGCACTGAAAAATTCCTCACCAGTGAATTCAATGTCCACAAACACTGCAATGAGTGCCTCAGCCAGGTGAGGGGCATGGCGGTAGGAGCAGAAGACCCTTTGGCGCTGGAACATGATTGGCTGAGCAGTGCCGATGGACACCGGCTCCATATGAGGCATCACGGCCTCCAGCACTTCTGCCAGCTTTGCCCGCAAATGAGGGTTCTTCATCCTGGGTAGTTAAATAACAGGAACGTAATCTTAATGGCAGACGCATAGACATGTTTACACCTTATTTAAGGACTTGGGATTTTGGTTCAAGCAACTAACGTGTAACTCAAAAGTTGCTAGACTGAGTCTCCAAGTCGGCAAGATGGAAACCTGGTGTTCTGTTCATGAGCAAAACAATAAACCTTTACTGGTTTGGTAAGTTTCCCTGGTTAAGAGTCTGCTTAATGATTGAAGAAAGTTAATTCTTGTGGACATCGAGCAACTGAGCGAACAGATTTGGCTCATAAAAAATAAAATCACAGATCACTAAAAATGTTATTTAAATAAAGGGCTTAAAAACCAAAAATAAAGCCTAGAAACATCAAATCCAGAAGAGTAACTGTGTTAACAGCCAATAAGAAACTAAATTCCGTGTTGTGTAGGAAGATGTGTAAACACTAATCCAGGGGCACTATTTACAGACATGTCAACATAAGGGCTGGTGCAATGTTCCTTCTACAGAAATGAGAAAAACAGTAAACCAAAGAGAATTCCTCATAAAAGAAAAAAGCCGATTTTAGACTTCGGGGTAAGGCGTTATGTTTGAAATTTAGGATTAAGGTTTGGGGTTACCGTTAAGGTAAGTATTACTGTTTAGGTTTAGGGAAAATAGAATCTTCGATAGGAATACATTATTGTTCATACACTTTTTTAAAGCATAGTAAACAAAACTGTTTGTTTTCTCGATGGCTGTCCCTCTCTTCCCTACCTGTCCACATTTCCCATGAACATAGTGATGAAGTTGAGGACCTGCTCCAAGCTCTCGGCTGAAGACTCCAGGACGTCGTCGGCGAAACGGCGGAGGAAGACGAAGAAATCCCCCAAGTTCTCTGCAAAGAACTCTGTAGACATACAAGAATCCAATTCCAAATAACCAGCCTCTCTGAGTAGTCATACTATTAAACCACTCGCTGCTCCCGGCTAACTACCTGGTCGAAAGAACAAATGTGTTTTGGAAGACACGTCCTGATATTAAACTCTCCCAAGTCTGTTTTGAGTAGCAGTGACAAGGCAAGTTCGAAACTAATAATTACACATCAAGAAATTACGAGAACAAGGGGATACAATTTCATGGATAAAAACATTTTTAAAAAAGGATCATAGCGACATCATATAAATGATGCTTTATGCTTTTCACAAGGCTGACGGAAGGTTCCACTTGCCAAGACAGTTACGTGCGATTGTCCTGGTTGAATTCACAGACAAAGCCAGTAAATTAATTGAGAAAAACATAGCATATATATCTACACTGACAGATGGTGAGGGGAGTAGCTACCTGGTACGTAACACAGCAGGCTGCTTTGTAGCGGCGGCAGGGGAAAGGAGAGCTGGACGTGCTCGGGCCCCTGGTTGCCGAGGCCCAGCTGGACCAGGAGCGCGGCGCTGGACGCCTGCAGGTTGAGGCAGCTCTGCAGCATGCCGGGCTGGGTGACCGCCGCCTTGGTCGACAGGTAGACCGTCATGAGACGCTCAAACTGCTCGCGGAGCTGCTCGGCTGCTGGGCCACCCGCGAGCTGGGCTTCCCGCCATGTGCCCTGCAGCCGGTGGAGGGACTGGTTCATCTTGACCATCTGCTCATGGAGTCTGGGGGGGGGGGCAGTCACAACGCGCCGGTCACAGCAGGCAAAATGAATGTTGTCAGGGTTTAACAAAAGGTACAGCTGTTATAATACAAGTTATTAGGAGATTGTCACAAGCACTCTACCAAGGAGCAGGTTCCCCCCGGGGACAGACTGATCCTATTTGGGGCTCTATAAAATCTGCTGATGGATTCACGGAATCCAGAATTTGAAATAAAAATACATTATTGAAAAATATATTGAATTTTGCTATATGTATTGAACATGAACTCATTTCCAGAATAGAACAAGAATAATAGAATAACTAGCATAGCAGATAAAATCTTTCAAAATAGTTCTGAATGCAATGTGAACTACAGAAGAGACAATGACAATGCTTATGTGGTAGAATGCCATCAAAATTATTTTTCCATCCAGTAGGATTGTAAACTGTATCACATATTTGGATTGTAAACTGTATCGCGTGTGAAGAGCACAGCTCAGCAACAAATCCATCAGGTGCTTAATTTAACATACTGGATTTCTTTCCAGGTTTAAGTATTGTTGTGGACTTAATACATCCAATTTTGCTATTTCACTATTTAAAAAATAAATACCTGAAAATATATATATTTTTAAATGTTACAAATTGACATTTGGAACATGTTTTCAATGAAATTAAGCAAAAATAATCACAGATTAATAGAGTCATACCTACTCCTGAACTTACTTGGATTCTAATAAACCAATCTCCACTTTAAAAAAAATCTGTCTCAAGGAACAGGCTTAATCTGGGTCAGAAAAAAACTAATGTAAGGATAACAAAACCTGTGACAGCATGCTAATGCTCATCATATCACTTTTCGCTGCTCAGGTCAGAGGGCAGAGCCTGCGGTGTAGCACCTTTGTTTATATTCTGTGCTAGTTAGTGAGTTATTATTAGCCCAGTAGTTAAAGTTTAAATATTGGTCAGCAATGGTGGACTAATATACAAATAATAAACGTGTAGGGTAGCCTACATGGTCGTATTCTTTGTAGGCCTTTATTTTGTCAAGTGATGTTAAAAGTAAAAAAAAAAAAAAAAATACACAAGCTACTGAGGTATATCACAGAAAGCTATTTCTATGTAAAATATTATGGGATTTGCCCCACTGTTTTGCTGGTGGAGCACTGATAGACCCAGTTTATGCTCAAATAGCCACAAAAGCCTATTGGCTATTGTGTAAAACTGCAACAAATTGGGTCAGCCTCAGTGTTTTCACCGCAAACATGTGCCTGAAGTTGCACTTCTAAGCAACTTTCAAGTTCAGACATGAAATTTAAATGAAATTAAGGCAGATATAATTTTATAAATAGAGCAAAACATTCCCTCCTCTACTTGAAAAAACATTTGTATTTCTCCATAATTCAAACTGTATCTGAGTGCTGTAACCTGTCCATTACCTGTGGAAGCCCAGGTGCAGGGTCATTTGGGTGAGGATGAGGTTCTCAGTCAGGAGACCGTATGACTGGGGGAACTCCAATGACTGCTGGGGGGGAACAGGGATGAGACATGTCTCCTTGTCCAGACCTAATAATCAATGAGAAATGGAGTATTATTTTAATACAGAATAGAGCAACAACTCAAATGACCCACACGCATGTGCGCACAAACGCGCACGCGCACACACCCACACACGCACACACACGCAGAAAGGATGAAGAGTTGCCCTTGGGCGTGAACCTCGAGCGTGAACGTTGCGGTTGCGCCTCTCTTCCTCGATCAACTCCTTGAGGGCGCAGTAGGTGGGGTTGAAGGTCAGCAGCTTAGGCGAGCGCGGCCGACAGAAGGGCTGGCACAGCTTGAGCAGAGCAGCTCCCAGGTTTAGGAAGAAGGCGTCCGAAGCGTACATCTGGAAGAAGATCTCGGGCATCTGGTTGGCCCAGATCTTAGTGCGCCCAGCATTGGCCTGCAAACAGCTGCCAAGCCAGGAGAGCAACAGGTGCCGCGTCTCTCCTGACTGCTGCAGCAGGTTCTTCAGGAGTTGGTGCAACTTGTCATGGAACTGCCCAATGAACTGGAGGAATAGCAAAACGCAGACAGGTCATTAACTAGGCGAGTCGTCTAGTCTAAAGCTACCGTTGAGTATTTCAACTGATAATAAAACGCTAAAAAATGGCTTGTCAGCAGTCAAGTTTTCAAGATGAAGGAGCTTTCCTTCCTAAAGACGTGACCACTGCTGACACGCACTCTTTTAAAGGGATTGTATTATCAATGGGGTGTTAAACAGCCGTTGATAGAGCACGCCGGCGTTGTGGGTTGTATTCCCACAGGGGTCAGAATGAAAAATGATGAAAATATATTCACTCACTACAGTAAGTTCCTCCACTGATTTACATCAGTGGAATAACATACCACAAGTAAAACTTTGACAGCACTGGAGTCTACACTTGTTCCTTGTTCTACTGATGTGTTTTTACAATCTGATGGTGAAATATCTGTATCCAGCTTCCATTTATATTGTCAGAGGATAATTTAATAAACTAAGCATTCCTTTTCATGTTCAATTCAGAATCAGAATAAAAAAAACACTCTTCAATGCAATGATACTATGTTATCGTCTGATGCCTGTCAAAATAGCGTTAAGACAAAGGTACAGTGGTTTCGGGACCTCAGTATTTGGCTGGCCCCAGGCAGTAAGACTGATATACGCCTAAGTGGGATCCATTCCAAATGGCACTCTATTCCCGATATAATATTCTACTTTTTACCAGAGCCTGTATTTCTAGTGCCCTTACCTGGTGTATGTTGGACTCCTGGACCTTCATTTCCTGTGGACTGGAGCGCGATGGATTGAGGAAAAAACCGTGGCCCTCCACCACCCCTGGTGTCTTCAGCAGGCAGGAGATATTCAACACTGTGCCAAGCAGGGTCTTCTGATACTGAAGCCCATTGTTCGGGTCTTTGGGTTGGATGTGTTCCACTAGTACCTAGGGAAAGATATTTTCAATTGTATTAATGAAAAGTGATCAAGGTTATTACATGAGACAAACGAATACAATCGTCACTATAAACCTGTTATAAATAGAATACAGTGCAGTGAAAAACAATTACAGGTTCATATTTTGACACTGAATGCTATCTCAATCAAAACGTAATATTTTATGAACTGAAGTGACGTTTTATGTCATTTTTGAAACATGTTGCAGGCATCAAATTCAAAATGGGCATGTATTTTTCCAAAAACAATAACATTTCTCAGTTTCAACAT
>JACXGI010008196.1:20615-34436 GCA_016801175.1 Esox masquinongy
CAGGCACGTCCAGCTGGGAGGAGACCTCGGGGTAGGCCCAGGACTAGGTGGAGAGATTATATTTCGACACTGGCCTGGGAACGCCTCGGGATCCCCCAGTCAGAGCTGGCAAATGTCGCTCGGGAAAGGGAAGTTTGGGGTCCCCTGCTGGAGCTGCTGCCCCCGCGACCCGATACCGGATAAGCGGATGAAGATGAAGTTTCAACATTTGATATGTTGTCTTTGTACTATTTTCTATTAAATATCGGGATAAATGATTTGCACATCATTGCATTCTGTATTTATTTGCATTTTACACAGCGTCCCAACTTTCTGGGAAACAGGGTTGTACACTTAAATGACAGGTTGTGTTATCTGTAGCTGGAATGACCGCAACAAAATGCTTCTTGAACGCGTTGATAAGTTTTACATCACTGTGAAGGAAATTTTTTGTGTTTCACTGCATTGCAGAATCAACTAACAAACACGGTTAAACAAAACATTCGAAAGAGTTACGGCGTTGTATTTCGCCCCCTCCCCAACCTTAGCGATGTCTTTCTGTCGGCTGAAGTAAAGGAGCAGGTCGAGGTAGGAGAAGAGCAGCAGATGGCAGAGGTCCAAGTCTTTCACGCGGCTGTGGAAGATATCCAACACAGGCCCGATCACCTCCTTGAAGGTTCGCACCTCCTGGTCAGCTAACAGGCCGGCGATTACTTCCTCCACAAACTCTACCACCTCATCCAGCTCTGTGGGGCACAATAAAAACAAAACTAGGTTGTGCAAAGAAAAAACAACATGTCCAGAAGCTTGTACCATGACACATAGCAAAGTAAGCAGTACACTCACTAGAACCAATCAATAAGTAGTCCAAATAGTCAAAACTAGTTATTTCATCAGTGATGGCAAACTTAGCTTTCTTTAGCTGTTGAGATGGAACTGAACAGGGACGTTAGTAACTGAAAAGACTCACGGGCTCGGCCCACTCCCTCCAGCAGCAGATCCAGCAGCTGCTCGTACACGTTCTGGCTGACGTAGATCTCGGGTGTGAGCAGGACCGTGCGTGTGTTAGAAACGGTCAGGTTCTTACAGCGTACGGCGTACGACAGCAGCTTCTCTGGCACCTTGGTAACCTGATAGGGGAAGGAGAAAAAAATTACACTGTTACATTGTCGTGTCTAGCATTATTCTGCACAGCTCAGTGCACATGTATTCTCTAAACCGTCAAGGCAAAATCACTGATGGTCGCACTTTTTCCTGACTCAATTGAGCCCGCAATAAAAAAAAAAAAAAAAATTAGGAGAGAGTGAGTGAGAGCTGTGTAGGTGAGCCCACCTCTTCCTTGGCTCTCTGGAAGCAGGCGTAGAGGAATGGTATAGCACACTTTTCCCCAGCATCTCGGTCAGCAGAGAGGTTCACAGCATTACATGAGGTCATGTAGATGAGGAGCTTCCCTGGTTCCAGGAGGAGCAGTCGGTTGAATAGTGCCTAATGTACAAGAAAGAAAAACAGCTTAATTAGCCAACGTTCTGAACTTTATGTAATCACAACTCTCTGCTTCCTGTGGAGCAAAAAGGTGCCATTATCTTTATGCACCCTCTGTCTTTTTTTTACTATTTCTTGTATTGTAAGGTTTTTATTTTCATTTTTCCCCCTCGAAGATTTCAGTTTGTTTTTCAATTAAATTGTTCACATTATAGGTCACATTAAAAGTAGAAAAAGTTCTGACATGATTTATCTTTGTCTCATTCTTTTACATCACAAAAACCTGGCATTTTAACAGGGGTGTGTAGACTTTTTATATCCACTGTACATACATACATACATACATACATATATACATATTTTATATATATATAGCCAATAATATCATGACATGCAACAGTATGGATTGTTCGCCCATCACTAGCGCTTACCCTCCACTACAACACATTATGTGGATGTTACGAAATAGATATCCCCACATAAGCTACCTGCTCGATGTTGTCCATGTCCAACCAGTCTTGACCATCCATCTCGGCAGCCATTTCCTCCAGAAAGACGCAGCGAGGAGGAATCCCATTACCTCCCCTCAGACTGGGGTCACCTGAGGTCAAACAACAGTCAACTCTGAACGGCAGACTCCTTTCACTCACAGTAGACATGTTCATTCATGACTCATTCCAGTATCGAGTTCATGAGCGCTGAGTTGACATGAGGTGACTCATTCGGCGTTTACGGGATGGCCCTGAAATGGAACACTGAGAGGCCAGCAGCACGAGATTACATTCGATTTAGTCAAATAAAAAAAACGGACAGACAAGAGCTCCAACGTTGACCCGCTTTCACGCCAGTCGGTGAGGGATGACAAGCTGGGAGAGCAGGAAGAGGACAGGGATCAGGGACCTAAATGCTCCCCGGATGACACAGCTTCTGTGTGTACTACGCCAATCACTCCTTATCTAGCGCACGGACACAGGGTGACGTCATGAAGAGAGCACTGCCAGGAAGGAAAGGTTGTGCTGTCATGTCCACGAGTTTGGGAAGCTAAAATCACACATTGACCATTCCTCAGTCCAGCACCTCAAAGGAGTCAAGAGACAACAGAGGGGATTAAAGCAAGGGGCGACAAAAGGCTTTAAAGTAAACCCACGGATGTGAACGGCTGATTAACCCAGCCGCTGCTTGTGAATAAGGGTCGCCTGGCAAACAGACCAAATGTACTTCAGTTCATATCACTACGCTACATGACTTCAGTGAACAAGGAAGTGGACAACAGATTCGGTGGAAACGAGGCCAAACCGAAACACACTCCCACTTCCCACTACTCACTGTTGTCCAGTGTGATGAGGAAGATCCTCTGGATCATGTGGTTGATGTTGAGCTGCTCACAGAGCTCCTGACGCGACAGAAAGGAGCGGCTGATCTCGGCCACCGAGTCGTCATTGTCCTCGATGCTGTCCGAGTTCTCCGACTCCGACTGACTCCCCTCCGAGTCATCCGCTGTGACACATTATGAAGGCCAGCAAATACACCAAACCACAGGAGGTCATTATCAAGCATCAAAAACCAGTGGGCTTGTAGCATCATATCAGTGAGGAGCGTTGAACTTATGTAGATAACATATCTAACTATAAACTGGGATGGTTCAAATCCTGAATGCTGACTGGCTGATAGCTGTGGCATCTGAGGCCGTATGCCATGGGTATGACATGACAGCACTTTTTATTGCTCTAATTGCATTGGCAACCAGTTTATAACAGCAACTAGGCATCCCACAATGCGCCGTGCCTAATAACAGTTCTTGGCCGTGATATATTGGCCATGTACCAAACCCTGTCTACCTAATGTGCTGCGCAGTTACATCTGGGGTGGTAGACCTCAATACCTGTAGGATGGTGGTAAGCTAAAGGGTACACAGGGCTCTACTCCAGCCCAGCATTACAGCACCAGTGACAGAGCTAATCACGGTCCTGTTGTGAACCCAATGATTCGAGTCATGTTCGTGTTACAGCAAAGCTGGAGCTAAAGCCTGCAGGCCCTGCCACCCTGTTTGAATTTCTAGAAAATGGCAGAACCTTCCACACGGGCTATGTTGTCAATTCTCATTAGAATAGATTTTGTTATTTAAATTTTTGATTAATATGAACAGATGTCAGTGTGATTGTTAGCAAGTTGTGTGTTACCAACACATCAGTGCCGTTCAATTACAGAGAACAAAATAGGGCGACGTTACGGTCTCTCAGCGGTCACATGACATTAGATTCCGGTAATGACTCTGGTAATACAGTCACCGTGACACACCTAGTTTTGGGGTTTTTTAACGGCTCATGTAAAAGTGATGTAATACACTTGCTCTTGACTTTTCCCCCAATAGCTAGTTAAATACTGTTGTAGTAACTATTAAGTTATAATTTACAGATGGCAACATCAGACAGGGAGCTATTGAAAAAGCGTGTCATGGAAGGTTTTGCACAAACAACATCGCAAAGGCAAACCTGCTTTCAGCAGTACCAAAGGTGTTTCTAACACATGAACTCAGAGGACAAAATACTTATCTAATTTAGGTAGATTATTATTACACTCAGACATTCAATACATTTTGGAGAATGTTGAGAATACAAAAATCGCATTTAAATCTCAATTTCGATCACACCTCCTAGTACAACACTTCAAACAGCCCAGGTGGGTGAATACTTATTGAATCCACTGTATGCCCTCCAAATTATGTTGTGGACTGTCAACAAGACCAAAATGTTGCCAGGGTGACGTGCCAAGGGGATATGGCGCGCATACAGTGGCTGACGCATCCATTCAGGGTAGACTACAAGCGTGATGAGTGTAATGCAAATCATTAGATCTGTTTGCATAGCTGTATCATGCCTTTTCACAGCAAAATGTTTTTTATTGACTTTATAAATGTATTATTTATATTCTACACAGCTTCTACATTGTTAACATGAAACTACAACATTTTAACAGGGTTGTGATCGTAACCAACGTAGGCTGTTGATGTGATGTAGATTATAAATTGGCTACCAGCACATTTATAACAGTAAAGGTTCTATAATGTCATGCCTGTGGAATAAGATCTCTCTTACAAAACGGGAAGTTTTAATCCTGAGTGCTAATCGGCCAACAGCCGTGGTATACCAAAGGTATGACATTACATCACATCTTCCTACCCTTGTTGTGTTTGTAACCAGTTTCGAAAAGCAATAAGGCATCTTGGGGGTTTCTGGTATATTGGCGCAATGCGTCGTGCCTCAGAACAGATCTTAACCATGGTATATATGCCACACCAGGTCATGCCTTATTCCTTAGATATACCATGGCTTTCAGCCAATCAGCATTCAAGACTTGAAGCACCCGGTTTGTAATAACTAATTAGTTAACAGCTTCAGCACCCCAGGCAAAACACACGGCATTGCAGCGCTGCCTGAAGAAGCTAGAGAGACACAAGGTGTGCTAGACAGATAGGCACAAGCCAAATTTCCCAAACTGTAAATCTGGCAAGCGCTTATTTAGTAGAAGTGTTCACAAAGTGCAGCTAGTCCAAACCCAGCCCAGTTTGAATCTATTCTTTAAAACACAGACCCTTTTTGGGTTTGGTATTAAACTAATATTAATACACTAACTTACAGGGTGGATCACCATGGTGTGAAGGTGGTTTCTGGCCCGATGCGAACTGCTTCGCGTCGGCTAGGGAACTGAAGAGGGCAGCAAAGGGGTTGCGGGAGATGTTTTGGTTGTTGTTGCCCTGGTCTGTCATCTCAGTGGAGCATTGACTCCATCCACAAGTGCTGGCACCAGCCTAGTAGGACAACAGATACACTGTAGTACTGGACACGTTGTACTTTCCATTAAACTGCGTAATCTATACTCATTGTTTCAAATCAGTCAATGTGAGGCAGTAGCCTATATTAGAGTACACTGGGAAATCCTTACAAACTTGAAGAGTTATATAGAGGCTGTTGGGGAAACCCAGATGGAATACATTTATAAATTGTAGGGGAATAGCTGGGGAAGAAAAAAACGCATTAATTTGTTTAATAGCATCTATTAATGCTGTCTTGTCTACCACAGATGTATTTAATAAGGATGTTCACATGGCAGTCGTCCATCTTATACTTTAGATGTTATACTGTTGATATACCAATTTGTAATCATTATATTGCGTAGAAAATGTCCTGTCAACGTCAACTGCTACTAAACTAAACCACGACATGACACCTGTCAAACGTGGTAGTTAGCCACATACCTAAACTAGGTTGCTAACTAGCAACTAGCTAATTAGTACCTGCCTAACCAAAAATATGACATGATGTAGCAATCACAACAAACCAAAAGCCGTTCCGTTCGTTCAACATGTGAACTATGCGAGGAATAGGAACATATCTAGCCAACTAATTATTCTTCAGCGCCTATAATATTTTGCATAACTCGACTCGATGAGCACGCTTATAATTCTGCAAGCTAACTATCAGTGAATCACCCGTTCAGCTCAATCTACGCTAGCTAGGTAGCAGCATTAGTATGCTTCGTATTTAGCTAGCTAACGCCGTTAACTAGGCTAGCAGCTGCACAACACATTATTAGCCAGGTAAGCTGTTAAAACCTCAGCATTTTGTCGGTTACATGGAAAACCTAACTTTTTTGACAGATTAAAAAAAAAAATCAAATACCGGAATATTGTCATACCTGGAACAAAAGCAGATAGGTGTATTTCAATAAGTTAGAAACGCGTTTGTCTGCTCAGTCAGATCACCAGTAAACACAGACGCGTGAACACGTCATCAACAAGGGACAAGTGTGAAACCATGAAGGGCTGTATTTCGTATTTCGTATTCTAGTATTGGGTACTCTTGGTACCCTTGTCTGCACTGATTTGGTATTCCTTAACTAAACATCTGTTCTCGAGGAATGGAGAACAAGCCTGGGTCTCTGACCTGAAAGGCAAATACGATATGCATCCAGAAAATAGGATTAACCCACTTGGTAGGAACTGTAACATGCCTTTCAAAATTCTTACAGAACGGGCTCAGTGCTGCCACCGTGATGGGGAAAGACAGCGAATTCTTTGAATGCATATGGGTGTGACTTCTGTACCTACAACGGGAAAACATTTTTTAGCAAGTTTGTTGATATCAAGGGACACATTCAAACCCCCTGGTAAGCAGAGTCAATAGACATGATACACATCTCTTTTTTGCAAGAGAAAGAGAAAGATGGTTTTACTGAATAATTTTCATTAGGTATATGTTTCGTCTCAGCCTATGGCATGATGCGCAACTACGCGTCGACACAATAAAATCTGATGACTAGCAATGAGACTGTTCCGTAGTTGCGGTCGAAGCTACCCGTGGCCGTGCGTTCTATTGGTCTTACAGCCACCATCAATCTTCTGTCAGCAGTGTAGCAAGCATGAAACGGAAAGCAAAACCATGTCTCAGGCATGCAAGACAAATACAGTGCATCACACCGACGTAGCCGAATCCACTTGGTAGAAATTGTAACATGGCTCTAACGACGGTCACTAAAAAATATTTTGCTTGCACTGTGCGACGTTGAAATTCTTTCAACCTCTACTTTTCAGAAATCAGCTTGGGAAGGAATTTTCCTTTATTGTATTTAATTACATACATTATACAGCATATATAAGTACAAAATTGTTAACACAGAAAATAAACAAATGTTCCCCATACTAAAAGTAGATATACACATTATGATAAACTATGCAATTGTATGGCTTGGTAAGTGGTTATTGATGTTCAACGCCATATCGTTGTTGCATAAAGTATTGATAATTGATTATTGACTTGTTTTCATGTAGAATAAACCTGAACTTCATTATCCAACTTTTACACATTGCTTGAGACATACATCAAAAAACCTGTGCAATCTACTCTGCAAATTTTCAAATTTTCAGCAAATACTCTTACATGTTTTAGATGGAAGCAGACACTAATTCTGAGTACTATGACTCTAGCCAAAAGAAATGCACTATAAAAAGAATTGGGTGCCATTTTGGGCTGTAGCCCTGGATAGATATCTTTTTCAGCCCTTTTTCTTTGGGTTGCATACAGAAGAAAAGGGAACATCTATCATTTCATTGATTTTTTTCATTGTCACATGAATCAATAACTGCAGCAAATTGTTTGTTATATCGTGTACGTGCCAGCCAGGTCATCCAGTGTAAGGTCCAGTGAGATGCCTGTTCTCTTCATGATAACTTTGATTATTTGTAAGCTTTCCATCATAAGAAAGCATCATTCATTTTCCCCGGAACCTGCAACACATGTTGACAGTATACCACCGGTAAGACAAATAGCTATATTCTAATTTGTTCTTAATGCGTTGGAATCTGGTTAATAATAGGAATAAGGCAGGTGAAGGTGTTTTTGGTATGGCCTAAGGTCTGTATTCAGGCACATTGCATTGCTGAGAACTGATCTTAGCAGTAGTATATTGGCCATATACTACACTCTCTTGTGCCCTTTTGTTTAATTTTATATATCACATGGGGTGTGTACTCTAAATCTCTCACCCATCACTGTACCCTTTATATGAGAGTGGGCTGGCCTTCAGTAGCTCTTTGGAGATTAAGTAATTTGCACATTTTTATTTACAAGGCCATTCTTAGTCAGCTCCCATTTTACTTTTGTTCTTACATTGTCCAGTAAGACAATTGAGAAATATTGCCTGCGCTCCCAAAACTGTACTTGCACTCTGCCTCTGAAAATGTATGTATTATTAGGAGCTGTGGTAATCAATTCATGTTGTGATTGTGTGGGACTTCCCTGTTGCTACTTTTTGCCATGTCCCTCTTGGAAACGAGAATTTTAATCTCAGTGAGGCTAAACCTGGTTAAATAAAGGCTATATAAAAGAATGAAAATGTTTGTGTGCATGTCTGGTCCTCACCTGATTGCTATGGAGAATGACCCCAGGAATGATTGGAAGTCCACTCTGTTTGAGCTTCTCATACCCTGACCTCTCCACAACCAGTAGTTTCAAAAACGACTCACTCTTCTTTATCAGCATCACAACGTCCTCAAAGTGGTAATTCTCCACATTCTGCCCATTCACTTCCACAACTACATCCCCTTCCCACAGTCCAGCCTTATGCCCTGAGCCCTTTGTCTCCACCTGCAGGACAAATGAAAGAACTGCAGTGAGAACTGTGCCGCTCAATTCTCACTGGATAACAAATATCTAATTTAAAAACCTGTCCTACTCATTATATAAATGGTTGTGGAAAACATAGCAGAATAGGAACTTTTAAATTATGATAGCTATCACTCATTAGTAGAACTTTGGTCATTGGTGATATTTCAAACGGTTAATATATACAGCATGTAAACAAAAACTACGTACAGATGGGTTACAAATTTGTGGAAAAACCAACATTAAGTGTTTCAGTAAAGCGTTGGGCCAGGAGCTTCATTGAACCTTGGCATAGAATCAGTGAGTCAGGGCGGCAGCAAAGGCAGTGTTGTGTGTTAGATTCCTACTATAAAAATTCAGTATAGCCAGTATAAAAATTCACTAGCTACTGTAAGGTGCTTTGGATAAGAGTGTCAACTAAATTATTTAATTGTATACATACCTATATATGGCCAGAAACAATGACTCAAATTATAACAAATAAATGAGACAAACAGGTGATGTTTTGGAGGAATACCTGTCCTATGAAAGTTCCTAGCTCATGCTGAACACAGCCCAAATGAAAGCCAAAACCTGATTCTTCTCTTTCCAGGACACATAATCTTGGACAGGGAAGTGAACCATGATTGTCTTTTGTCTGCTCATTCTGAATGTCAGTGCAAGGCAACAGTGTCCTCTTAATTCCGTCCGCTTCTGGCTGATGATCCTCATGGAATAGCAAGGGAGACAGACCCAACTGCAGTGGGAGACAGAATAAACAATTTTTGGATGTGAATCATCAACATCTTAACACGTTCATCATCTTACTCTAACTTCCTGCTGAGGATCAGTGACGGGTGAAATTCTACAGCACGTGGCCTCATCCGATCACACACCTGCGTGTAAAATTGTCTTCCGTTTACAGGGATGGTGGTGAGGCTCACACTCTTGCCACTCTTCCTCACTCTCCTGACAATCTCTTCATGCTCCATTGACTCTGAAGGCTGCCCGTTGACGGCCAGCAGTAGGTCCCCGTCCTGCATGCCAGCCCTCTCCGCTGGGCTCCCTACATCCACCTCACGGAGAAGGTGAGCTGGAATCAGCGGGGGAAAGGGATATTACTGTAAACATGTCCTGTATGAGCCCTTCTAAATTCCTGTTTTGAGGCTTATAGTGTGCATAGTATGGTCCTCTAAGTTGCCCATTTACTATTAATTACTGTTATTTGCTAAGAATTAGTTATTTGTTACTTGCTATACAGCTAAGAATTGTGACATAACTGAAACATATATCAGGCGGTTATGACAAGCAATTTCTTTAATGTTAGATTTCTGTGTGTGTGTGTGTGGCTCATCCTCACCAACACGCCCAGACTGCATCTTTTCTTGTCGTAACAGGAAGCCGTATCCATCTGAATCCTGGACCAGATGCAGCGTGTTGGGTCTGTGCGGTAGGTTGTGAGAGCCGGCCATGATGGGCAAAATGGGCAGTTTCCGCCGGGTATAGCTTGCTTCACTTTCACTGTCAATTACCAGAATGGTCACATGTGCAGTACACTTCTTCACCTGAGTGGCAAAGAGGTGATAAAGTTGAGTGAGAAATGAACAACAAGTACCCATAAACCGACACACACATGCCCCCACGAACGCGCGTGCGCACACAGCACAACTGACGTGTTCTCACCTAGAGGAGAGCTGGGATGCTTACCATTTTATTGAGAGCGGAAAAGGTGAGTGTTGACACCATAGCACCGTTGATCCACACCAGTCTGTCCCCATCACACACCCCTGCCCTTTCTGCAGGACCGTCTCTAACGGTGCTCAACATGTATCTGCCTTTCTGACCTGGACAGATACAAACACATTTGCGCAATAACTTAGTTCTGGATTAATCAAGACTATGAAGAGAAAAAGGGGTAGAATTGGGATGAGTGGCAAACCACCATCGCTCAACATGACCCATATTAACATAGAGACCTGGGTTCAATTCCCCAGTCCGACGTCTCTCGATTTAATATCCCCACTCATCTGTCTTCCCGTCTCTCCCTCTCTTTCCTGCCGAAATATCCCAACGGGATGAGAAAAGGAATAAGTACCTTCTATGGGGTTGATGCTGATCCCCAGTCCTAAGCCAGGGTCTCTAGTGATGTGACATAGCCTGGGTCGGGAACATGTCTCCCCTCGGTAAGAACTGGTAAGGGCCTGGAGGTCCAGTCCCTGGGACAGCGCCTCCTCATACTCCTGCTTCTTCAGGACCAGGAGGAACACCTGCAGCCCGCAAACCTGGATCCTCGTCACTACCTGTCAATCAGAGGAACATGCTGCACATCGAAACAAGACCTGAAGTCAGACCTCTGGACTGGCAAATGACTGTGCAGTTTGAAAAACATCCCTCTCATTATCAAATGAAAGCGGACGACACTGTAGGAGACTTTGGAAGTGATGAGACGCTGAAGTCTCATATCTCTCAAAGTCTGATTCTGCCCTTTCCTCTCTAGATTGATGGATGGCCTCCAACATGTTGCCTCCTAGTGTTTCAGCATAACACATTTGTACATATTCACCGTCAGTTTGGCACAGAGCAAAGGGCCGAGTTTGGAGTTGCTCTTCAGTAGCGTAAATATCACAGGACAAAAAGTAGTAGCTAGAAATATGTGGTTAACAGAGATTATTTCACAGTGTCACAACGGTGGTATACCTGTCTTCTGATTTATTAGGACAGCTGTATTTCTCAAGTTGACTCTTCCCTGATTTTATTTTTCCTTTTTGAATTTACCAATCTGTAAATGGCTCTGGACCTAAAGCTGTTGCTGGTGTAAGTCTGGTATTTCCAATACTAGTTCTGACCCACACATTACACAGCCTACAGCGAGCCATCTGTGTGCCAAAACTTAGGATGCGTGTCCACAATGACTGTACGGGTGTTTCTCACCCTGGAGAACTCCATGTTGTCGACAAAGTCTTCGTTGACCTCCAGCACGTGGTCCCCTTCCCTGAGCCCACTGAGCTCGGCTGGGCTCCATGGATCTACTTGGTGGACTACATGGCCCCGGATGTCTTTCTCTGTACGCAGACGGAAGCCAAAACTCTGGCCCTCTTTGCATTTAATGTGACACAGGCGGGGTACTGGACTAGGGTCTGTTTCTGCAGAAGGAACAAAATGTAGACACGAGATGGGCAACTGCATGTGTGAACACCTAAATAGTTCCAGGTTATTCAGACTATTTAGATTAAATTAACTATTTATATCATGGATGAATGGTAAAATATCGGATCACAGTTTTCAACGGTTTCTTTTTTAAACCTTACCGGGGTCGTCCGAGATGACCAAAGCTGGATTGTCGATTCCCTCTTTTGGATTGAAGGTGAATCTTCCAGCAATTGAAATTAAAGGGTCAAATTTCATAATGTGAAATTTGCCTCAATGGCATATTTGTTAATGTACATTTTTATGATTCAATTTGTCTCCAATCCCATATGTAACAAAAACATTCCACGATTAATCTGCTTACCGCGGAAATTCCATTCCATCCTCAGTATCTATAACGACAGAAGAAGTGGATTACAAGAAAAAACCTTTCAGTTTTTTTCCCCACCAGGAAATGATTCCTGGAATAACCTTGGTGTGGCTGCGTGCCCTTGGTTCAGCCTGCCAGGTTATTCATTTCTAAATGAGATGTGTACCAGCGGCCTGGTCTGGATGCATGAACACTAGGTGATCATTAGCTCACAGAATCATTCATTCCAGCATCCAGCAGCCGTCTGTTTGCCTCGTCACATTAAATCCTTTCAGATTACTCAGACGGGTAAACCGTTGTGAAGAGAGAAGATTGTCAACATTTAGAGTGCGGACACACATCGTGTTAACGTAGCACTAGGGACAGTCTTGCCGTTCATCCCTCATTATATTATTCTCTGTAGATCGAAGCATTTTCATTGCAATATGGCGGCTATCATCATAGTTACTGTAACCTGACCTAATGCCTAACATTAGCAGGAAGATACTCACATGCCCCTGAATGCCAGGCCTTATAGAAGAATTTCTCTCAAGTCAAACTGGACACACACACACACAAGCACATACATAACCTCTGGGACAGAAAGAGGTCGGTGCAACCTGTCAGGCTGTTAGCGGTGACATCGGCATTGTCCAACAACAGAAGTATGATACTCACACGCCCCTAAATGCCAGGCCTTATCCAACATTGTCTAGAATTCACAAAGAATTCAACGGTACACTTCCTCCTCGCCTACTACCCGCACACACATGCACATGTTCTGGGCAGGGAGAGGTCTGCGCGGACTGTTACGGTGATATCTGCGGTGTCGTGTCCCCGCCGATGTGCTGACTGTGTTTTAGCTATGGGAGTACTGAAACAGCTTTAATCACAGGACCGGGTCTTTATAAAAGTCCCACATTTTTCTTGTTCTATACGTAGACAAAGATAGAGGACGCATCTTTATTTTCCCTTGCGGATTCTGTGAGCCCTAGGTCACTAGCCATTGATGCAATCTTCACTTTCACGTAGTACCCTTTCTTCCTCATAATTAAATGTAATTGATTGTCTGGTCCTGATGACTCGGTTGGACGTGATGTCCCCTTGACCTGCGTGATGATCTACTCTACTAAAGGTTGTAATTGGACTTTGCACGCTTACACCTTCTGCAATGGGGGATATGTAATTCCATTGAGGTTAATATGAATTATTGAATCACATTCTGTAAAATAGAATATCTATTAATAAAGTACTGTTTTATATGAATAATTACACGACATGGTTGCTGCATAACATTTTGGGCATTTGGTTTATTATTATTGGTAGTGTTAGTATTAGTAGCAGTGTGCTTGTAGTAGCAGTAGTAATAGTAAGTTAGTGTTATAGTACTAGTCGTGGACTAGTTGTAGTGGTTGGAGTAGTAATAGACTAGTTGTAGTAGCAGTAGTAATAGTAAGTTAGTGTTATAGTACTAGTCGTAGACTAGTTGCAGTGGCTGGAGTAGTAACAGACTAGTCGTAGTAGCTGTAGTAATAGTAAGTTAGTGTTATAGTACTAGTCATAGACTAGTTGTAGTAGTTGGAGTAGTAATAGACTAGTTGTAGTAGCAGTAGTAATAGTAAGTTAGTGTTATAGTACTAGTCGTAGACTAGTGTTAGTGGTTGGAGTAGTAACAGACTAGTTGTGGTAGCAGTAGTAATAGTAAGTTAGTGTTATAGTACTAGT
>JACXGI010008197.1:0-23358 GCA_016801175.1 Esox masquinongy
TTTTTTTTTTTTACGCAGCGCTGTAATAATTTACTATCATTTATAATTGCACTTAGAAATGAGGGAGAGAGACAGAAAGAGAGATTTAGTGAAAAGACAGCGGTGATAAATGCTCTGGTTGTCCAGACTTTGAGGTGAAGGGATGAATGGACGTCATTGAGGGGAGATCTATCTCCGGCACTTTCCCTGATTGGATTGGGCATTAATGGAAGCAGTGTCACATGACCTGGCCTCAGAGAAAACACTAACAGATGGGGCCCTCTCCCCCTTTAATCCCCCTGCCACCACCCCTCCTCCACACAGTCCCCCATTAGAGGACTTCTTCGTCTCCCCCACCTCACACCCCTCTCCCCTGTCTACCCAGTTACCCACCGGAGGGTAGTGGTCCAGCCTCGCCTCCCTGCGTCTCCTCCAACGTCCGTCTCCCTCCCTGGGTGCCACCTCCTTCCTCCGCCAGCCAACGACCCCCACCACAGAGTCCGCGGTCTTAAAGTGATATACCGTACGCTGGCAGAACTGGCCGTAAGTGGATCAAAGCCGCTGCAACCTCCGGAGACCGATGCGGACTGTGTCTGTGCACGTGATGTTTTCCACATCAAAACAACCCGTTTGGACCGAAACGACACTCTGATGGCACAGACATGACCTGACGCCGAGGGGCAGGGGCGTTTGAGCCCGGACGACATCACGGGGTGGTCATAGCACAATGTCACGGGAAAATTATATCCTGATGTAGATAAAGGCAGACTTCACCGAATTTATACAAGATTTAAACGTGTAAAATGGCAATATGTTTTCATTATCATTTCTTCATTGCAACGTACCACATATAGATCTGGAATAAGTGAAACACCAGAAGGAAATAACATCAGCTGATTGTATTAAAGTTACACCATTTTTAGCGTGCGTCCCTGGACAGCAGATACTCTTTCAAGGCACCGATGTGAAATTATTCCCATGAAAACAAAAGTGTCAAACTTCTGACACGATTTAAGACTTAAAATATGCAAGATAGCTCATAATTTATTCATTTGTGTGGTGGCTGGGTGATTTGGGTTATAGACAGACAGATACATCAGGAAAAGTAGAACACTTCGTTCAAGGTGCAGCTAACTTGCGTCGCATCAGCAGTGTAGCCTGGAGCAGTAGAGATGTTGGTGTCTGTCAACCATCTGTTTTACAACTCATACATCTACACTGACAGACAGGAAAGCTGCCAACCTCTGTGTGCGTCTCTTTCGCTCTCTCTCTCTCGTTTCCTCTGACTCTGTCTCTCTCATAAGCTCAGGGGACATCAAAACAGTACAGAACTAGGTCTATCCCAATTACTTAACTAAAAACACTAGTACAGCATGTTAAAAATAAAGCTGCTTGTGATTGTATCATCAACAGAAATTGGTTCAACACTCTGAAGAGGTCCACATTAAGAGCGCATGGTGATTGTGTAGCGGAGGCACGGTCTGGAAATGAGAGGCCCCTTGTAGACACCTGCTGTAACTCATTTTTAATTCCTTAATGACGGCAGCCTGTAATCTGAATGGCCCTGCTGTGTCGCAGTGGGCCGTCCACTTCTACCATTAATTACACATGGAGGTGTACGAGGACAATGTAGTTCATCATTACCACAGACCACAGACACACACACACACACAAACACACACACACACAGTACTTTTTCCATCATGGTTCTGAGGCAGTGTTGAGGGAGCCAGGGCCCTTAGTGTAAACGCCACACAGATTTACCTCTTTGTTACTCACGGACACGCCTCTTTGTTACTCACGGACACGCCTCTTTGTTACTCACGGACACGCCTCTTTGTTACTCACGGACACGCCTCTTTGTTAGCCCGTCAACAGTGCAGCTGATGTGGAGACAATATGTCCAGCTCCCCCCGGTAGATTCCTGGTCCCTCAATATATTAATTTGGACCCCTGAGCTGAAGCCAGTTCTGAATTACAAAGACCCTCCCACACCTCCTGGCTAACAGGCACCACACAGGGGATGACCCCTGAAGCTGCTTCTTTCCAAACCAGGTTTAAACACTCAAAAAAAAAAAATGTTAAAAATACTCCAGTGTACTCCTGCCTGGAGTGCATTATCACATTGGTTCTAACTGTTTTGTATGTTCACTAAAGGGATAGTTCAACCTAGATTTATATTTGGGTGAAATTCTGCTTACAGAGTTTTTCTTGAAGGCCCATGGAGTCATTTTCCACAGCCATTATTCACCTCTGTCCCAGCCTGGAATTAGCACTGTTAGCATCGTCCAAATTCATGAATTTAAACAGTGCGTCCCGGGCAAGAAAAAGCTGCATTGCAAGCGGAAACACTTTTTTCCACCTAGAATCAGATTAAGTTGAGCCAGCTGTGTGCAGGTTGAAGGGCGTTTGAAGCCGTCCTGCAATTGACAACTTTTGTTGGCGCGATGACGAGACATCTAGTTACTGTCAAAATTAACAGTATCTCAGTACCAGTATCTCAATAACAGAATCCCAGCACCTCAGTACCAGAACCTCAGTACCAGCTTCCCTCATTCGCTTTTCACGCTCAACAGTGTCTATCGGTTCACCCAGATACAAATCCAATCGGTGGCAGTGATGTAGACAAGAACAGCAAGAGCTGTGCTAGCTGACAGGGAAGACAATAAAGGGCCTTGTTTGCTAAAATACTGAACCACCCCTTTAAAGTTGGAATCAACAGTTGAAACAATAGCAATTCATAGATTTCCTGTTTGTGTAAAAAGCCATGGAATTGGCTGGTGAAATGTAACAACTCTTTAGTTAAAACAGAATGACAGGACTGATCAAATGATGCCAACGACAGAATTACAGAAACATTTTCAAAAGAAGACAAGCACATATTTTTTTGGTTCCACTTGATTACAACAGTTACGTTACAATATGCTCTTCTAGAGTCAGTCACATCATTAATTTATAGGTCCGGAAATTGACTTTGTGACTTTAGACAGCCCCTTTAAGCAGCTCAATCAAGTTCTAATTCCCTTGGAACAGGAAGGAACAGAAGACATCAAACACTAGGCTGCCGATAAGCTTGTGAACTGAGCGTTTCGTCTCATTTAATTGGAAATCAGCTGAATCTTCAGTATCGGCATGTATTGACTTCAATGTTTCTGTTTAGAGCCTTTAATTAAAAAAAAGAGGTTTGGGCATGAAGGAAAGTTGCATGAGCTCATTATATTGTCTGTTAGGATGTTTATGTTGACAGGAGGGTCGAGCGGGTATTGAAACACAACATGCCAAGTATAAACCAATTAATCCTTAATAAGAAGACTCTCAAAGTCAAAGTGGAATAAAACAGTAAAAAGCCCACCGGGAACTCACACTCTTTGAAGAAACAAAGAAACAATTGAGTTTAGCCTCCGAACTGCTGGGTCCATTAGAGAAATAATTTTCATTTAAAAGTCAATGGGCTGCAGAGAAAAACAAACAGCAGATTAAGGAGACTGTTTAACCGTAGTAGTTCACGTCAGCCAGGGACACAAATAACTGACCTCACCACAGCAACCATAGTGGCCATAGTAACCATAGTAACCATGGCTGCAACAGCTTAACAGCTTCTCTGGGGTTTTGAGAAAAAAAAAAAGAAAGAATAACCATCAACTCTCAAATCTACCAACAACGCAGTGATGTGAAGCCATCCACATATCAAACCCCAGGCCACACCTACTGCAGATCTGCTAGCCCCTACGGCAACAAGCGCAGGAACAGTCATACATGTTTCATAATGACAGAAAGAGTCCACAGATGAAACAACAAGAGGCAGTAGTGGCAGACGCCTTCTAGAAATAGACGCAAAATAACAGGAAATCCATTCATCAATGGTTCTGTAATCCTATTTCTATGGCAGCAGCCCAGGGCAGAAGGCCAGCACAGAACAGCACAACCACATTCCTTTCACAATGCTCAGAGGACTAAACAAAGCCCGTCTTATAGCCAAAACAAGAAGCTGCAGCAGTCAGCGAACTCAACGGCCTCACACTAAGTCTCTGTGTGTGTGTGTGTGTGTGTGTGTGTGTGTGTGTGTGTGTGTGTTTGTGTGTCTGGCAGACCCTCAGGGAGCATAAAGCACGAGACTAAATACAGAAGAGAGTTCATTAGGTCAAAGACAAAGACATGATTCAAAACTGGGGACTGAGGTGCTGCAGAGAGTCTCAATGCCTGTAAGAGAACAAGCAGGAACAAGAGAAAGAGAGACAGAGAGAGAGAGAGACAGAGAAAGAAAAAAAAGAGAGTCAGAGGCACAGAGTAAACAAAATAAAAGAGACAGAAAGACAGACAGAGAAAGAGTCCATGGATCAGAGAGGCAGTGATGAGAGCAGAGCATCAGTGTCTAGACTCTAAAGCCCTGAAACTGAAGCCCGGTGGCAGGATGGCCTAACACACTGTTTCAGACATTTCTTCCTTAATCAATGCCCATAATCTACTTGGCCTAAGACTTGAACTTGTGGATACCACTTTTACATACAACCCTGTTTCCAAAAAAGTTGTGTGGAAAATGTAAGGAAAAACAGAATGCAATTAAACTCTATGTTCAATAGAAAACAGTACCAAGCCAACACATCAAATTTTGAAACTGAGACATTTTATTGTTTCTTGAAAAATATATGCCCACTTTGAATTTAATGCCAGCAAAATGTTTCAAAAAAGTTGAGACAGGGGCAAAAAAAGACTGGAAAGGTTGTGTGATGTTAAAAAAAAAAAACCTGGTGGAACATCACACAACTAATTAGGTCAATTGGCAACAGGTCAGTAACATGATTGGGTATTAAAAGATCATTCCAGAGAGGACGGGTCTGTCAGAAGTGAGGATGGGGAGGGGTTCATCACTTAGCGAAAGACGGCGTGGGCAAATAGTGCAACAATTTAAGAATAACGTTTATCAACGTAAAATTGCAAAGAGTTTGGGGATCTCATCAACTATGGTACATAATATCATTAAAAGATTCAGAGAATCTGGTGAAATCTCTATATGTAAGGGACAAGGCCGAAAACCAATATTGGATGGCCATGATCTTCGGGCCCTCAGGCGGCACTGCATTAAAAACAGACACGATTCGGTAGTGGAAATCACTGTATGAGCTCAGGACCACTTCAGAAAACCACTGTCTGTGAACACAGTATGTCGCTGCATCCACAAATGTAAGTTAAAGCTCTACCATGCAAAGAAGAAACCATATATAAACAAGATCCAGAACCACCACTGCCTTGGGCCCAAGCTCATTTAGGATGGACTAAGGTGAAGTGGAAAACTGTCCTGTGGTCTGACAAATCAAAATCTGAAATTATTTTTGGGAATCATGGACGCCGCGTCCCCCAGACTAAAGAGAGGGACCATCCGACTTTTTATCAGCGCACAGTTCAAAAGCCAGCATCTGTGATGGTATGGGGGTGCATTAGTGCACATGGCATGGGTGACTTGCACATCTGTGAAGGCACCATTAATGCTGAACAATATACACAGGTTTTGGAGCAACATATGCTGCCATGCAGACAACACATTTTTCAGGGAAGGCCTTATTTCAGCAAGACAATGCCAAACCACATTTTGCACATATTACAACAGCATGGCTCTGTAGTAGAGTCTGGGTGCTAAAGTGGCCTGCCTGCAGTCAAGATCTGTCACCCATTGAAAACATTTGGCGCGTTATGAAACGAAAAATACGACAAAGGAGACCCAAACTGTTGAGCAGCTGAAATCATATATCAAGCAAGAATGGGAATACATCTCCCTTTCAAAACTACGGCAATTGGTCTCAGTTCCCAAATGCTTACAGAGTATTATTAAAAGAAGGGGTGATGCAACACAGTGGTAAACATGTTGCTGTCCCCACTTTTTCGAAATGCGTTGCTGGCAACAAAATCTAAATTTTGATGCTTTTTCCAAAAAGAATAATACCTCAGTTTCAAAATGTGATATGTATCCGTTGTACTATTTTCAACTGAATACAGGGATAAATAATTTGCAGATCATTACATTCTGAGTTTATTTGCATTTTACGTCCCAACTTTTTTTGGAAACGGGCTTGTATATGCGCCCAGTTTGGAAAAAAAAAAATCTAACGTTTGCTGTCTAGTAAGCAACGCTCTCAAAACCACCTTCCAGTCCTTTCAAACAGCGTGTAGACACAATTTGCAAACTAACTAGAGAAGTAGATGAAGGGATTTTCTTTGCCATTTCTCAAACTACCTCTTTACCAGACGCTAATCAGCAGCTCATCTTTTCTCCATCATAGCTTTAATTAAACTCTGACAGTACAGAGACTCTGAAACCTGCGCGCGCACACACATTTCAAAATAAATTCATACAATAAGGATCCGAAAATGTCAGGACACCCAGCAAACAACTTCTCCCGGCATCGGGGCCGACCAAACTGTGACTTGCCAGGCACCCCCCGTCTTACGCAGCCCAGCAATCTGAAACAGCAATCCACATGTGAACACAGCCTAGACTCACGAAAATGAATACTGCAGGCTTACACTGATAGCCATGGCTGTTCACACGCATGCACCGGTAACACTCATGTTGCTGAGTTTTAACACGGCTCGGTGGCATAGGCAGCTGGCTTCATAATTAGGGGAGGGCGTGTTCCTAGGAAATAGGCAGAAGGGAATGAACGGAGCGCTGCCAAATGTCACACATATTGGTTTATTCCGTTCCAGGCGTCACTATGAGGTGTCGTCTCCATGACAAAATTCTGTGATGGGAGGAACTGGAGAATTTTGAGATCCCAATCCCAAACTGATACCTTTACACCCTATGGTGTGAGTACCTTTTAAACTCTTCACATGATGACACAATAACAAGAAAAGGAATAAGACAAGCCTAGTTCTGCCGGCCCGAGATTTGAAGGGATGAATGTTGCTGCCCAGGCTGAAATCGATCCGCGGTTTACTATGTGACAGACTCTTTAACCACTACACTAAACAGCGGGTGTTGATACATGTGATACGTGTGTAGAGATGTGTTTTCTGTTTACTTCTTGCATTGTCAAACCAATTAGTCACAACTCCACGGTTCTCAAAACTAGTTCCCTACATTTGTTAACATCCAAACCTACAACAGGTATAACAGGATCGCTACATTACATTCAACACGTTAAATTAGAAAGAGATTACTGTAGATGGCTAGCTAATAGCTATACAGCACCTATAATGAAAACAAGGACTCCAGTCACTCCATGGCTGGTTTGTTTCTTTAGAAAACAATTACAGTTGAATAGCCAACCACTACGCTGTGTGAACTGCGCTATGTAAATCGACATTGAGAGCAATATGTTCGTAGTCGGTGCAGTTCGTCCATCGCAATATAACCATAAACATTTGTACTTTAGGCTTACTATAATGTAGCTACTGAAGCTTGTAGCCAGCGAAGTTTTAGTCTAGCTATACAGTACCTATAATGAAAACAAGGACTCCATTCACTCCATGGCTGGTTCGTTTCTTTAGAATACAATGACAGTTGAATAGCCAACCACTACGCTATGCAAATCGAGAGCAATATCCTTGTCGGTGCAGTTCTTCCATTGCAATATAACCGTCAACAGTTTTACTTTAGGCTTATTATAGTGTAGCTACTGAAGTTTGTAGCCAGCGAAGTTCTAGTCTATCCTGAACAAATCCTAATACCTAATTTGTTTGGTCCGTGGCGAGGATCGAACCCCAGGATCTTATACTATATGTGTACAACACTCCTATATGCCTGGATCTAATACTATATGTGTAGAATAGTACAGCATGGTTGGGTATACTGTAATAGTGCATGTGTTAGGGATGTAACGTACACGTATCCGTACCGTACCTTTCAGGACGTTCGGTTCGGTACGCGTTGTGATCTGAATTAATATAGTCCAGTTTTAACCACACACGTTACTTTATTGTGTGCAAAACTAACATTTTAAACGAGTTTTCCGCCAGAGCCGGATCTTGGATCTGTAACCTCGCAACTGAAGTAGCCTAGAATATGTAACTTCGCTGGCCGGCGGTGGGCAACAGCCAATCAGAAAAGGCATGTCTGGTACACTTTTTCGCTGGTTCCCTTTACAACAGTTCCTACCGTGCAATCTTTCCTATAGAACGGAAATGTAATCATTCGTATCATTGGTTGGGAATACTACTAAGTGGGAAGATATTTCATTTGGTATTATCAAGCTACGTCGTCATCAAATACACAAACATTAGCTAGATAACCAGTTCCTACTACACTAGTAGCTACAGCAGCTGCTATATCTCCTATAGAGCAATTTTCATATAGTATTGGTGTAATACTATATGAGTAGAATAGTACTACAAGGCTGGGTGTAATACTATATGGGTAGAATAGTACTACATGGCTGGGTGTAATACTATATGAGTAGAATAGTACTACATGGCTTGGTGTAATACTATATGAGTAAAATAGTACTACATGGCTGGGTGTAATACTATATGAGTAGAATAGTACTACAAGGCTGGGTGTAATACTATATGGGTAGAATAGTACTACATGGCTTGGTGTAATACTATATGAGTAGAATAGTACTACAAGGCTGGGTGTAATACTATATGGGTAGAATAGTACTACATGGCTGGGTGTAATACTATATGGGTAGAATAGTACTACATGGCTTGGTGTAATACTATATGAGTAGAATAGTACTACAAGGCTGGGTGTAATACTATATTGGTAGAATAGTACTACATGGCTGGGTGTAATATTATATGAGTAGAACAACTCTTGCTGCTGCCAAACGAAGCTTCAATTTCTCCCAAAAAAACAAAAGTTCATGGGTTGAGAGAGAGAGAGACATTGATTTCTGTAAGTGTTCTGGAAAAAGTTTTGAGGAGACAGTCTCTTAATTCTCCTAAGAGCTTTGCTTTGCTGCAGCATTGATCAGACAGGCAGCGAGAAAGGGGAAGATATTGTTATTTATTTCTGTTTTCACTTTTCTTCAAGGCCTGTTGGAATGCGCCCCTGAGGACTAGTGAAAAGTCTGTGTAGAGCAGTCTCTCCAGTCTCTTCCTCTACCTCCCCCTCTCGCACCTCTCTCTTCTCCCCCCATCCTCCATCCCTCTGTGCACCAGCAGGTAAGCCTGAATAATCATCTGTGACTTTATTTAAGCCATCTATCACCAGAGAGTAGCCCCGTTTGTCCCGCCAAATGTCAACTGATCTCCAACTTAAATTTATGCCATTTAGAAGAACTGAGTGGAGACTAAACATTCTGTGTGAGGGTTTGTTTGCATTACAAAATTATATTTGTGTGGTGAGTGGAGAAAACACAGAGACAGTGGGAGAGGGGCGAGACAGGGGAGAAGAGGAGATGGAGGGGGGAGAGAAAGAGGGGGTGGGAGGGGGGAAGGGAGGGGAGAAGAGGGAGGAAAGTGAGGGAGAGAGAGGAGGTACAGAAGGGTGGTGGGGGGGGTTAGAAGAAGAAATATATAGTTCTATGGAAACTCCATGTTTGGGCTGACCAGTCCTAACTCAGCCAGTTCCTCTACACATCAACCACTGTGTGGACAGTTCCATGGACATCCCTCTGTTCCATTAGTACATCCCTCTGTTCCATTAGTACATCCCTCTGTTCCATTAGTACATCCCTCTGTTCCATTCATACATCAATCTGTTCCAGTAGTACATCCCTCTGTTCCACTAATACATCCCTTTGTTCCAGTAGTAGATCCCTCTGTTCCATTAGTACATCCCTCTGTTCCATTTGTACATCCCTCTGTTCCAGTAGTACATCCCTCTGTTCCAGTAGTACGTCCCTCTGTTCCAGATTTTGTAACGAATGAGCCACTGGATTTTGTAATGAAGTATCCAGTGGATTGTTTTATGAAGTGTCCAGTGGATTGTGTTATGAAGGATACAGTGGATTGTGTTATGAAGGATCCAGTGGATTGTGTTAAGAAGGATCCAGTGGATTGTGTTATGAAGTGTCCAGTGGATTGTGTTATGAAGTGGATTGTGTTATGAAGTGTCCAGTGGATTGTGTTATGAAGTGTCCAGTGGATTGTGTTATGAAGTGGATTGTGTTATGAAGTGGAATGTGTTATGAAGTGTCCAGTGGATTGTGTTATGAAGTGTCCAGTGGATTGTGTTATGAAGTGGATTGTGTTATGAAGTGTCCAGTGGATTGTGTTATGAAGTGTCCAGTGGATTGTGTTATAAAAGATCCACTGGTGTGACGTTCTGTTCTGTTCTGTTTTGGTTTGGCTTTGGTTTTGAATGTAGCCCTGTTATGTTTGGTTTGTGTCCTTACCCGCAACCTGTGCCTGTTCTGATTGATTTCACCTGTTTGTTGTTTAGTTCTCGTTAGCTCCCTATATACTTTGCTCTCTTCTGTTTGCCCTTGGTCAGTCATTGTGTTTGCAGCTTGGTTCATGGCCGTCCCTGCCACCAGTCTGTGGTTTTGCCTGCCTGCCTGCCTGCCTGCCTGCCTGCCTGCCTGCCTGTTTCTTGTAGTTTTCTTGTTTTTGTTCCGTTATTAAAAGCTTTTTCTTTACACTTCGTGTCCGCGCTTGGGTTCAGCAAAACTCAAAATCATTACAACTGGATTGTGTTATGAAGGATCCACTGGATTGTGTTATGAAGGATCCACTGGATTGTGCTAAAAATAGCCAGAGTATAAAGAGGAGCTGACTAAGATGAACCTACATTCACACTGTTATTTGTGTGTGGGAGTTCTGGGAGTTGCTATTACAGACTTGTTTTCCCTCAAGTTCAACCAGATGAAACAGACATTCCCAATGAAGTGCTATACCACAACATCCCAAGGTGACTATATGTCCATGTTACATTATCCTTCTATACCACACCATCTCTAGCTGAATATATAGCTCTGTAAAAAATTAAGAGACCGCTGCAACTTTTTCTTTCCTTTCCAAAAAAGTTGAAAAGGAAGGTTTTGAGTGAGGAACAGAAGGGTTCCTCACTCAAAACTTTCCTTTTCAACTTTTTTGGAAAGGAAAGAAAAATGTGCAGTGGTCTCTTAATTTTTTCTGGAGCTATATGTCCATGTTACATTATCCTCCTATTCCACAACATCCCAAGGTGACTATATGTCCACGTTACATAATCCTGCAATTCCACAACAACTCTTTCCGACCATCTGTCCAAGTTACATTATCCGGCTGTACCACTACATTGCTATCTGACTATCTATGTCATAGTATCCTGCTATAACGCAACCTCTTTATCTGACAGGGGCACCAGGGTATCATCTGTTGCTTAATTGCCTGACACCCAGACTTCTCTGGATTGTCGTTCGGTGACTCCCTCTTTAGCATGTTGTTCTAGTAAATGACATAGTCAAGCGAGTGGCTCATAACCTTGTCTTGTCACGGAGATGAAAATGTCTCTGTGTTTCCTGGTGTAGCAACTTGTTTTCCTCTCTCCATCCTCTTTCTCACCCGAGTCCATTTTATATCCCCCCTACTCTCATCCTCCTTGCCCTGTTTAGTCAATTTGTCAATGGTTATTCTCAACCTGTTATCAGCTAATTAAACTCCTAATCTACACAGTGATCTGTGACTTGCCCAGCCTGAGAAACAACAGTCTAGTCAGGAGAAAGACTAACGGAAAGTTGTCTTTTAATTAGAACTGAATCTGTGGCATTTGATCAACCCGGAGAAAGGAGGTCTTTTTAACAGCGGAAAAAGACGATGTCTAAACACTCAGGGAATCGTATCCAGAGATCTCTGTCACTACCTCGCTCTCCAACCAAGGTGCATGGAATAAAGAGATAGGGAGAACATTAACTCTTGGACAATAGGCAGACAGACAAGTAGATCCAATTGAATTGCATATCAATGGAAGATGAATATCATGAAATCAGCTGTGTTACACCTAGTATAACGTATCTATCTCTGTAGAGGGAGGAGTGACCCCCCCCGATTCATATCAATACCGTACCCAAGGATTTAATTTATTGAGAACATGTTTTGCATTGTCCAACATGGCGTTGAAAATGTTAAATGGAAGATGTGTTTTCCATTGACCTGCGACGAAATTAACTTAAACTCAGAATAAGGAGGAGACTAGAAGGACATGAGTTTAGCTTGCATGATCCTGACCACCTGAGGGAGGCGCTACAGTACCATTGGACAAGGAATGCTGACCTCCACCTTAGCCAGGCGCAACACAGTGCCAATATTCACTGTCCATTGGAGCCTACAGGTCACAACCTGCTATGATAAACTCAGGTATTGGCTTTTCTTAGCCCTTTCCTGGAAATAAGATTTAGATCACTGAACAAGATGCTAGAGGCAATGACAATATGCATTCGATCACTAAAACCAAAAGACTGCACATTTCAATAAAGGGAATAGGAAAAGTAGTTGCTTACGCTTTAAAAAGGGACGCTAAAGAGACAAAAAAATATATATAATTAACCACGTTTTAAACAAATTTCAGTAGGCCTATGTGCACTTTGTAATTTGAATTTCTCTGGCAATTATACCATATAAATGCACGGGCAAAAGAGTACATTATGACTGGGATGGAATTAAAATAGGGACATCCCCTCAGAAGCCATTACAAATGATGGAGTTGTACCCTGCAGTCATGAATCGCAGCCTATTCCAAATCCAGTGCACTCATTTTAACCAGCACCATATAGCCCAATATGGTAGTAGAAACTCTAGGTTACAAATGTGTGCACTACTCAGGGACTAAGGGCGCTGTTTGGAATGCGCTCTGTTTCAGAGGTAGCATCGGGAATTGATTAAAAATAATTTGGTGCAGATGTTAATTGCTTGAGATAAAATGAACCGCAGCAATCACCCGGTCATCGTCGAAACATACAGAACGCTCTCAGATATTGCCACGTTTTAATCCCTTTAAGCGTAAAAGAAACATTTGGGTCTTCCCAGCAACCACTGACAGAATGAAACGCGGCGCTCTCTCCAGAAACCAGGTTGAGTGACTCCATTATGGTGGACTGCCAGGTTTTATTACCAATAGTCTGGGGGGAAGAGAGCCCAATACAGCATGTCCACAAAGAAATGCAGAATTTAGAATGGATATTATTCTCTATCTCATGTAGTAATATAGAGTCCTTTTAAAGTTTGTTTTCTTGTTGTGCTTTTAGTTTGAAATAGCCTAGTTTTTTTAACCCCTTAGACTGTATCGCTGCCCTGGAGGCTATAACATCTTCATGTGCTATATTATGGATGGCTGGGAACACCAACTACTTCCCAGTACAACCCCAGTCATTTAACAGTTGCATCAACCATTTTGTTTTTCTTCAGCGTGCCAGGGTAACCAGACTTCAACAGCAAGCTGAATGTTTAGTGTGTGTGTGATAGAAATGACAGACCAAGCCCAGTGCTGTGACCATGGGACAGACTGATGGGGACTGAGATACACATGGCTGGTCTGTTTCTGCTGTGTCTCCCGCTGAGTCCCAGCAGGGCCCACTAAAGACATCAATCAACCACACACACACACACACACACACACGTTTGCATGGCTATCCTCATGGGGAGCAGAAAATAGAAATTGCATGCTCCCTTGCCCTAATCTTAACCCTAAACCTAACCCTAATCTAACCCTAACCTTAACCTCAATAAAATAACATTTATGCCTACACTTTACCTAGATGTAATGCCTAACCTTAACCCTAAACTTAACCAACAATGCCTGGACCTTAAAGAAACCCCAATTCTAACTCTAAAATGAATTGTAAGTTTGACCCTAAACCTAAACCCTGAGCCGGAAATTGACTTTTGCCTCATGGGGACCGGCAAAAGGTCCCCATGAGTCCAATTTTTTCTGGTTTTACTATACTCATGGGGACATTTGGTCCCCATGAGTATAGTTAGACCTAAAACACACACACACACACACACACACACACACACACACACACACACACACACACACACACACACACACACACACACGCAACTGTATCAGTCTGTCCTCGTTCCTAGCAGACCAGAAATTCCCAACACACAGCAACATAGCAAGTGCACACAGCCAGTAATAGTGGTTCAATCCATAGAGCAGTGTTTCCCAATCCTGGTCCTCGGGACCCAAAGGGGTGCACGTTTTTGTTTTTACCCTAGCACTCACACACCTGATCCAAATTAAAGACCTGATGATAGGCTGATTACATCAATCAAGTGTGTAAGTGGTAGGGTAACATTTGAATCAGGTGTGTGATTGCTTGGACAAAAACAAAAAGGCGTACCCCTTTGGATCCCGAGGACCAGGACTGAGAAACACTGCCATAGAGTGTCACATCCTTCACACCTGGACTCAACCTGGATAGGGTACCTCCTAACAGCACCATGACTCCCTCATGTACATCCATCGTTATGCTAACAAGGAACATCGTCTGTCACAGCCGTCAGACAGACTGACATTAATTTCACCCGTCAATCCCGTCATCTAAGTATGCCGCATCGCCACAGAAGAACAGAGGATACTCACGGAGAAGAGAGCAAAATCAACTCTCTTGTGCTCACAGGGTAGATGCGCACGCACGCACGCACGCACGCACGCACGCACGCACGCACGCACGCACGCACGCACGCACGCACGCACGCACGCACGCACGCACGCACGCACGCACACACACACACACACACACACACACACACACACACACACACACACACACACACACACACACACACACACACACACACACACACACACACGAAGACCCATACAACTTCCAAGCAGCAAGGCTACATTCAACTGCTGAATTCCACATCAGAAATATGTCTGGAACAAAGGCGTCACAACAAAATCTTATTATCAAATCCCAAACCATATAGAACCGTGATTGTAATTGAGAATGTATCTTACTGACTCCTGGGTATCGTGATAATATCTCATTGTGAAGTCTCCTTGCAATTCCCAGGCATGTATACTGAGGTGTACAGGCCTACCATTTAACCATGTACCAAATGAATAAAACCTTCTGGTCAATTCTGCACCTTAAAATTCTACCAAGAGCTCTCATTTAGAGGGTCTTGAATTGGAAGAGAGGAGCTGAGGAGAATCACACAGGCTAGTTATATTTAGTTTGGAATCCTAGGAACCAAGACAGGTCTCCTTCATTAGGAAACGCAGCGTGGGAGAGATAGAGATTCACGGCTGCCCTGATTAATCATCCTCAGCCTTAGCCTTTATGTTCCTGTGTTCAGAGGCCTGGCCTGGCCGACCTGAGAGCTGGAGACACAAAGAAAACCCATTAGGAACAGGCTCAGAGGCAGACCTGAACACCCTCTGTGACCCTCTCCAGCCTCTTGAGTTCTGTGTGTGTACAGTATGTGTGTGAGAAAGAAAGAATGAGATAGAGACTGCAGTGACTCAGAATTAGAGGCCTAAGCAGGTAAGAATAACAGAGTTATATTCTAGACTGAAAACCCAGCAACCAGTCTGATAAGGAGCATTGTTTGGCTCTGGAGCTGCCACTAACCTATGGGACAGCTGCTGCCCCAGGGTGAAATCAGCCAGGAAACAGACCATAATAGAGCCCCTTTCTCTCTTTACCTCTCCATCTCACAATCTTTACCTCTCCATCTCTCTCCTTACCTCTCCATCCCTCCCTCCTTACCTCTCTCTCCTTACCCCTCTCTCCTTACCTCTCCATCTCTCTCTCCTTACCTCTCCATCTCTCTCTCTTCATTCTTAGCGCCTCTCTCAGTTTCAATTTAAACGGCTTCATTGGCATGGGAAACATTTGTTTACAATTGCCAAAGCAAGTGTTAAATACAATACTCTAAATACAGCATATACCTGACTCTAATTCTATACTCCTCGCTCTTGCTCTCTATCTCACTCTCTCATGCTGTGGTTTTATCCCTCTCTTTTGCTAGGGCACAAACGCACTCGCACACGCACTCACAAACACACACAGAGCCAACTACTACCAGAGTCGTGTCCAAATCTCCACAGCAGGCTCTGGGAAAGTCAGTGCTGACAACATTCCCACTGTCCCAGTCAGACAGTCAATAGTTCCTGATAGACATAATGGGGGGTGGGGGGTTAGAGAAGGAATAGACAGAGTCTGTGGGAACAAACTGTGCCTGCTTCCCAAATAACACCCTATTCCCTATACAGTGCAATGCATTGGACTAAAGCCCGAAGGGCAGAAGTGAGCCAGGGAACCAGATGGGACGCCGGGTTTTGTCCGCATTGTTGAAGTACAGGGGAAAGGACAGTCTGAAGGAAACAATGCCACGTTAAGATGGATTGTTTAGCCTGAGACAACAACAAAAATCCCCCAAATATTTGACTAACACACAGAGAAATATATTTAGAACCTAGGCTAATCCCTGAAAAGTGGATCCAGTCAGCATTCTGGGTTCTCTGAGCCGACACCGCAGTCTGACTATCTGATTCTGCGGGTTGCTCCCGGCAACGGCCCAGCCTAGATAACATAATTAACGCCAAAATACGCCACATCCAGAATAAATATTCAAACCGTGTCAACTGCTTATTCAAATTACCATGCGCAGAATTACACACCGCTGTGTGTGTTTGGTGTGTGTGTGTTCACTAAGTGGGATAATGGATTGGCTGCTGAGGTGATCGTATGCCTAGCGCCTGCCAATCTTTTCATAAATAGTACTGTGGGGTTAGTGAATTTCTATCCATTAATCAATGCTTTCGACTATAATCGCTGCTTAATAATGTGAAATAAATCCTGTCGTTTGTTAGTGCCAGTAAAAAAAAGCTTCTGGCTTAAGCAAAACCACACGTTGTTGTTTTAAGGAAAAGCTCAAACAATAAAAGAGGTAAAACCCTAATCTCTGACCTTTACAGCCCAGAGTGAGTAATGTTTGCTTTGTGTTTCGCGACTCCCTCAGAGTTAACTATGGGCATTACGAGTTGCAGAGGGAAGCTGGAGGCCATCAACACCCTGTTCAGACAGCGGCGAGGTGTGATGGAATCGGCCAATTGTGCCATTAAAGAGACATCGGTCAGTCAAGAACAACTCTGACGAATTCCTCAGTCTAATTCCTTAGCCATCACGTACTCTAACGTGTCAGAAAACTGTGGAAAGAGAGAAATACAGACAGAAATGAGGTGGTGAGAAATAGTAAAAGAAAGAATAGGGAGACGAAGGGGGCAGATTGAGAGAGAAGAAAAGGTAGTGGGACAAGCAGTTAGGAGTGAAGAGGGAGAGAGGCAGCGAGAGAAAGTGGGGATGTGGAGAACCAGAAAGAGAAAGTGGGGATGTGGAGAACCAGAAAGAGAAAGTGGGGATGTGGAGAACCAGAAAGAGAAAGTGGGGAGCGAATAAAATAAACCAAACAAAAATAGAAAGACCGAATATATAGGAAAATGATCATTCCTCTTTCACGAGCCAGAACACTAATGACAGAGTAATAAAACGACAGTAAACGACTTGCCTTGTTTATGGGCCGTCTGCATCAATGCCTCACAATAGCCTTTTCACTGACAGTCACTGGACCACCCCTCCAGGCTACACACACACACAATGAGGAAGATTATGCTTCCTCAAGTTAGAACCATCAGCATTACATTCAAGCACGATAATAATGCCATATATCAAACATGATATAAATGTTCAAAATGCAGAAGTTGTTTCCAATAGTCACAGGAACAAATTGAACCCTGCCCAAGGCATTAACGCCTGAATGTATTTTAAGGCAATGAACAAATTGAGTACATGGACATAAAGCTCTTATTTCGGACTGATAAAAGGAACTATCTAAAACAATAAAAACAACACTAACATAAACAACGATTAGGTGAGAAAAAAAACTGCCATATTTCAAGTGAATCTTTTCTTAAATATTCAAGTGATAGAAAGTGTACTAGAAGACCAAGTGTCCTGAATCATACAAAAACACAAAATTCTGAGTGAAAAATCATAAAGGCCATTTTAATATTTTGTCTTTTCCTCGTTTTTGTCTCGGTATCCAAACACATCTTTCATTACTCCATTTTCAGCAACACAAGGCTGCGTTCTGCCTGCTCCTGAAGTAGACTTGGAGGGGAAACACAATGTCAGACGTTGAAAGTGTAGCCGGTCCTCCAGTTTCAATCACTCAGCCTAAGAGCTTGTTTACGTTGCGCCACATTTTCCAGAGACATCCGAGAGAAGTCAGCCTAGACCCTAATAGGCTCTCCTACCATGAGAGACCAGACTCTGCTTCTCTCCACTTAGTAGACACTCCACCCAGCTGTCCAGCAGGACAACAACACCGCGAGCCCGGAGATGTGGTGAGGCTAGCTCGCCAACCGCACAGCCCCGGCGCCCGTCTGTCGCTCGGCAAACTAGGTTATCCAGTCTCCCAGGTGTCGCTGCAGCTGCGGCGGTGGCGGGCTTCAGGGGTCAGCGTCACATGGTCGTACTCCGTCTCCCTGCTGACAGACCCCTACATCATCATCCCCCCAACAGGCACTAGCTCCTCTCCGATCCGGCCCACTTGGAAAGCTCATCTGATTAGAGTTGTGTGGGCCGCAGCAGAGCAAAGAAAGCTTCACTTTGCTTTCTGATAACGGTGGCTGACAATGTTCACATTCATCAGTCTTAGTGGCGTAGTGATAGCACCCTCGTGGTCTTACGTCACTGTGGCAGATTGATCTTGCGGCAACCGTTTGTGTTAACCAACGAGCGGATCCCCCTGTATAGTAACATTTTATATATATGTCCATCCAGTGGTCCTGTTTGGCTTAGTTTAGGTTTGATGCAAAATGTGCCGTAAACCCAAAATGAGCCAGGAACCAGTCGGTGTGCGACACAAAAATAAAAATCAATCAAGTACCACATCCAAGGGCCGTACACAGGGACTTCATTCTGGGAACATCATGACATACGACCAGCGTCTCTGCGTCTTTTAGCACATTCATCAACATGCCTAAAGTCCTCTCCTCTCCCATCCAGCTTTGTCATTAGTCTGTTCTTATTCAACCTTGTAACTACTGGTAAAACATCAAGTACCTACAGGCCATCGGAGGAATCCTACAACGCAGTGTGTTTGAATTACTTTCATTTTAATAAGAGGGAATTAATAGGAGTAGCTACATCAATTTAATTAGCTTAAATAGGTGTACAGAATATTACCAAATCTAATAAAACTAATTTTGTAGAATCAATTTGAGGTTTAATTGAATCTCCTAGGTATTCCCAGTTGGGAGGGGCTCAACCTGATGGCGAAGATATTGTTGATATTCAATCTAATGAAACAAAACTTTAACCACAGATTTCTAGGTCAAACACAATTATGAACTAAAAGTGATGAATTAGGGGGAATAAAGCCTTGAAAACAGAGTATAGCTGAGTGTAGTTAAGGTCAGTTGTAACATTGTGTACAAACGTCAGATGAGGACTTTAGAATAAGGAGAATAGAACCTTTAAAAGATAAACCTAAAGATCAAGTTAGAAGAATTCTCAGGGGGGAGGATTTCCGCTGGAATTTGGAGTCCAATTTCCAGGCCAGAATAAATCCACCGCTGTTGTCACTCGGAGAACTCCTCAACTGAGGAGAAGATTTAAAGCTGGCTTTGGACTAGACGCCAACCAACGTCTATGGAAGGCAAATGCTGGGCCAAGCCATAATAAAAGCCTATGCTTTTTAGCATTCATATCCTTGTCATTAGGCCTAGAATAAAAGATCAACCAGAACCCAAAACAAATACTTCTACATTCCCCCGTCTGAGGACACCACAGACGAGCCCTTTCAGGTTCGCTCATGTGAGTTTGTTGTTGTTTACCAGCTGAAGGCTTTGTGGTTCATTTGGTCAAATGGCTCAGTAATGACGCGCCAGACAGCCCACGAGACGGGGTCCAGGGGGTAGCAGTAACATGCATTTGTGCGGGGCGTTAAGACATCCTAGTTAGAGAGAGCAGAAAAAGACAATGGGACCATAAAACGAGCAAGACAAGCCTCGCCTTTTTATTTTATTTTCCTCATTTCGAAAGTCCACCCAGGGATACAGTTTAATTTTAATAGCTGGGTACAGCTCTCACTCTCTCCTCGGAACGGCAGTGGTCGTGAGAAGGGGCACGTGGCCGTCATATGCTCTCGTGGTTTGGGATGGAAAAGTTCATGAAGGATTTGCCCATGGGGGACAAGTTAGTCTGACCTTTGCTTGAAAAGCAGAAGATGACCAAGGTTCTCGGAAAGCCCCTCCAGAACTCAGTAAACAACCTGCATGCAAAGCCTGTTTATATGTCCATTCCCTTCCTCCCTTCATCCATCTCTCACTCGAGTTATCACTCTCCATCCCTCCCTCTCCCACCCACCCACCCTCCCTCTCCATCCATCCATCCATCCCTCCCTCTCCCACCCTCCCATCCCACCTCAATCCCCCCCCTCCACCTTATTTCACTCTTCGGCAGAGGTAAAATAATCTACGGTCTACACGCTACCAAGGAAGAGCAAATGAATAGAAGAGAAAAAACTTGAATGAAAAAACCAAAACAGCAGCAGATCTGTCCCTATGCAGAGCCAGGACAGCCTGGTAGATTGATGTAGTGGAATGAGATCCCCACAGACCGGGAGTCTGAATTAGAGTCAGAGGAGGACACACCCCCACTGTGATTCATCACTACTAGATCCAGGAAGAACAACAAGTTATCTGAACCACCAAAACAGACGACCACAGGCACTGAAACAGAGAAGGCTGTGGCGGACATCAACCCTTTCTAAAACAGCTAAAAAGGGGACATACAGTTAATAGTGGACTGTTCTTGTTCATTTCAGATGTAAACGGTGAACAGGTGATTGGCTCAGCATCGATGGGATGAAAAGGCATCAGATCTGTGACCTTGGTCCCTTTGTTTCATTCATTTATTTAAGCAGATGAGTGAGTTAAGGGACTTGGTTCAGGGGCTCTTTTAGCTCGGCCATGCTATTTCTCATTAATTATGCCATTTCCCTTGAACACGTGATCTATCATCTAAGTGTAAGTACAATAAGTATAAGTTCATTATCTACCTTACAGTATGGTAAAGTACAGTTAGCTTTGCAACCTTAGTCAGAGGTCAAGACCTGAAAGAAGGGGAGGAAGAGAGAGGCAAAGAGGGAAATCAAGAGAGTGGGTGGGAGCAACACAGAGGTAGATTTCATTATTGTTTAATCACTTTATCCAAATGAAGGCTTGGTTTGAGGACAGAGGCAGAGGGATAAAACACAGAAAGAAAAGAGAGAGATGACAGAAAGAGAGAGGAAGACAGAGGGAGAGAAATGGAGTGGGTAAGGGAGAAAGAGAATGAGTGTAGTGGGAAAAGAGAGGACACCAGAGATGATGATCCGGATAAGCAGGAAGTCAATGAGTGATAGTGAGTCCATGGGGAGAGAACAGAAAGGACAACGTCATAGTTACACCCTCTTCACAAAGAACCCTCTATCTAACCAAACACAAAATGTCAGCCGTGATGTCACAACTACCTCACTAGAAAAGTTCACACAGGAATATCCTTCATCGTTCCCTTACGAGGCCACACATAATCCCCCAGGACTGCATTCACCCTGAACGTCATCTTTGGACTTTGGCTCAATGTGAGGGGCCCAGAGAGATCACATTGAAAAGACTACACACACAGAGAGACAGACACTGAGAAACACAGCGACGCTGAGAAACACAGAGACGCTGAGAAACACAGAGACGCTGACAGACTGTAAAATCAAACACGGATCTTGGATGTGTAAAACAAGAGTACTGAAAGGATGACCATGAGAGATGAGGACAGAGGACAAGCCGCAAGCCAGTCAGTAAGCCAACTAGTAAATAAATCAGACAGACAGTCTGTGATCCAGCCAGCCATCCATTTAGCCACTAATCTAGTCATGAAGGCCAGTCAAACAGCTAGTCAAAGAGCCAGCCAGTCAAGATGCCAGTCAGTTGAAGGGCTGGGCATTCAGCCTGGCAGTCGTCCTAGCTAACACACTGACAGTTTTGCAGGTTTAACTTCAACCTACAGCTCTTTCATTATTTAAAGACACCAAAGCTCATGTTTTATCTGGGGAGATCAACTGAACCATTTCAAACAGATAAGTAATAAGTAAGTAAGTGAACTTAATGGGCAGCTTGAAACTACCTTTACTTGATGAAATGGCCCAGTTTCACCAGAACAGCAACGGTTACAGAAACATCAAAACCCTAACCAGATTGACCAGAGCATACAACGCCGCTCTAAAATACTGACTCTGTTGTCAGAACTTCTATTTGTCCTGATACACTGTACGTCTACGGAGACTTCTGATTGGAGCAGAGTGTGAACTAGCTAGCCGTGTTTCTTTGTGAATGTGTTGCCTTCAAAATGTGGAGGTCACATTGGGGTGGGGGTAAAAAAAAAAATACACACAAAAGTGTGTTGTCCTGAAAATGTTGATGCCAAAGCAGGAGAACAAAGACAGCTGGGAGAACACTGAGCTGTGTGTGTGTGTGTTTGTCAGCATCCCACAGTGGAATTAATGCATTTTTCCTATAAAGAGCACCCTGCTCAGGAACAACGTACCACTTGCCTGGAAGAAAAGTCAAAACCTAGTGTCTGGAAGGAGACAGCTACACAGCAGACATCAGCAGTTAAGACTGGGAGCTATCAATCCCCCATCACCACACTGTGATTGGACGGCATGGCTGACCAATCATAAACACACTGGCAGGGCATGATCCCGTCGCCCAGGTGACCAACTGCATTTCCCTGTTAAGATTTTATCGTTTTTTACTGGGCGGTAATTTTCAAAACAGCCAGCCAACGGGAAGTTGGATAGGAGGATTCAGCCGGCCAGTAACATGTGGGATAGGAGGAGCCAGCTCACCAGTGGCAAGAGTAATGGGAGGAGTCGCCAGGATGACTGATGTGACAGGAAAAACAAATACGTCCGTTGGAAAATATCTTATTGGGATGATCCTTTTGGTTAATTTGATCATACAAACGTAATCAGATTAATGTACTGTTTGTGTTGGTGTGCAAGCAGCTTACAGTTCATAAATACACTGTGTGTCATTTCGTTCAGTGCATTATTCATATGTCGCCGAGCAGAGCGGATATCTTTAATAACTGATGCTATATGAACACTACTCACAAATCTCCTAAAATCCCACACATCTAAAAGGACAACAAAATGAAAAAGGAAGAGATTTGTAAAATCCCTCCATAGAAATGTCAAACAACACTGACTTGTGGCCCCTCTGACTGGTAATAGACAGTGGTAATAGGCAGTGGTAATAGACAGTGGTAATAGACAGTGGTAATAGACAGTGGTAGTAGACAGTGGTAATAGATAGCGGTAATAGACAGCGGTAATAGACAGCGGTAATAGACAGCGGTAATAGGCAGTGGTAATAGATAGCGGTAATAGACAGTGGTAGTAGACAGTGGTAATAGACAGTGGTAATAAGCAGTGGTAATAAGCAGTGGT
>JACXGI010008197.1:23458-34316 GCA_016801175.1 Esox masquinongy
AGCGGTAATAGACAGCGGTAATAGGCAGTGGTAATAGATAGCGGTAATAGGCAGCGGTAATAGATAGCGGTAATAGGCAGCGGTAAATAGGCAGCGGTAGTAGACAGTGGTAATAGACAGCGGTAATAGGCAGTGGTAATAGATAGCGGTAATAGACAGCGGTAATAGGCAGTGGTAATAGGCAGCGGTAATAGGCAGCGGTAAATAGGCAGCGGTAGTAGACAGTGGTAATAGACAGTGGGAGGAGAGGACAGCCATCTCAGGCCTGTGGGGTCACTGATTCACAGCCCCGACCCCATTCAGAGACCCAGACAGACATATTCTCCTGTATATGGGAGGAATCCATTTTTAAGTGGTTTTACTTGTATTACCAGTTTATGAGGTGAAAGAAAAAGGTGTCCGCATGTGTGTGTGTAAGCAGAAGAGAGGGGATTAGACAGAAAAGAGAGAGAGAGGAAGGGAGTTTAATAGACATAGAGGGACAAACAGAGGGAGAGACAGTACATCAGTGTTTTTCAGTGTGTACATGTGTGTCTGTGTGTGTCTGTGCGTGTTGTGTACATGCATAAATGTAATGTTTTCTGTGTGTGCGTGTTTCGTGCATCCACAGTGTCACAAATAATACCCCACAGCCGACAGAAAAAGGTCATATGTCACGGCTTGAGTCTGAAGATCAACAGCAGGTTGGAACCAGGGGTCAAAGGGTCAACACTGTTCGGTTCTAACACAGCAACTCAGCCTGAGTGGCAATTCAATTTCCTGGGTGCCACACATAACGCATGCACACACACTCGCACTCACACGCGCACACACGCACGCCCACGCATGCACGCACACACACACACACACACACAACGATGCATTAGAAGTGCCTGTGCTAGTGTTAGAGGAAATGACAGCCCGGGTTCCAAGGCCACTCAGTCACATTTAGAGCCAGAACACTAAAAGAAAACAAAGGCATCTTATGACTTCATTATTTTACAATTTTTCTTCAACATGGAAATAACATTGCTCAATATGTGTGCATGTTCTATAACATGTATGAGTTCTATTGTTATTCCTGTATTACTATCTTCTGGACTGCCGGTGAGAACAATCCCATTCTAACAGGAAACGGGTCAAGTGGGCGGAGCATAAAGGGGGAACCGTTCCAGGCAGTGATTCTGAGCAGGATTGACTAATCTCAGCCTTTTGTCACTGATACTGTTATAATTACCTGTTTTTACAAGTCACTGTAGAACACTGTAAAACACTGCCGCACCGAAAGGCCAGGCGGTTGTCCAGGAAGCAGAGGGGTCATTACTGTAGGAACGGACTCTCTAAATCTCACTCCCAAATGGCACCCTATTCCCAGCACAGTGAACAACAATTGACATGGGCTCACATGGTTCTGGTTACGTCAAGTGCTCTATGCAGAGAACAAAGGTGCGTTTGGGACGCTGTTTCAAGTCTCCAAGAGTCTCTGTGGGTTTTCAAAACTCAAATCCAGCTGAGGGAACAGAGAACTCACCTACATACGCACGCACGCGCGCGCGCGCACACACACACACACACACACGTGTAATATTAGTAAGGATTGTTTTGGAAGCAACAAACTAACCTAACCTAATCAGTAATTCTAAATCCAAAACATTAACCTAAATTTAATCCTATCCCTTACCCCCAAACCTAACCAATAATTGTAACCCAAATCCCTAATTCTAACCTAGCCCATAATTATACCTCTTGTCCGTAGGTTTAACCTCATCCCCAGGCTATTGCACGCAAGCCTGGAACACCTCGTATGCAGAGTTGGTCTTTGGGGAGGGACTTAACTGACTAATGTTTTTGTCATTGTTTAATTTCAGCAAAACAAATATGCCCTACTTTCCAACAACTACCTAACTAATAACTGACTGTGTCTGAGCTGCTAGCAAGCTAATGGCTTTACAGAGCAGACTGCTCCCCTAAAATGCGGTGGACGAATTTTGCAGAAACAATCCCAGACAGCATCTCTTTTTTGGCAAGATGTCGGACAGATAGGGTTATACTGGGTCACTAAACTGTAGTAGATGACTGGTCCTGTTACTGAAGGGGACGATATACCTACTGTAAATCAAGACTGCAAAAATGTTAACATAGTTACCTGGATGTTGACTTCGGGAGAGAACCAGTACTGTGATGAAAATATTATGCAAACTGTCCTTAAAATGCTGGGCAAATCTCCCCCTTAATCCATATTACCAAGATATGCATTTTGTGTTTAAGTATGATCAAGTCAAGACAAAGCAGGAATCCATTATGTCAGCCTACTGGCTGAATAGAGGGATAGAAACGATGACTAAGACACTGTAATTGCAACCGTCGTTAGGGCTATTTGGCTAACACGGGACACAACGCAGGCCATGCCCTGTACGTGAAATTTTTAGCATAACCAGTTAGCAAGCTAGCAAATGTGCGTCTTCGGGGGTTGCATATTGCACTGTTTTAGGGCTGTCCAACTGAACATTTTACCCGGTGCATCATGGATAAATTATTTGGGTTTAATGTGTATCACTTGAAAACCCCATGCCATCGCTAAATAATCAAAGTAATTAGCTAGTAGCTAAATATCAGAATTTGTCATCATTTTGATTTTGACAGGGGGATATTAGATGCGGTTCTTTTAGCTATAGATTCTGTATGATTTTATTTTAACATCATGCTTTCAAAGTCCCCTGACGTGTGTACAATTTAACATGTCAACAAACAAAAAAAAGATAACAATGAACTGAAGCCATATAATCTCAACTTTCCCCACAGGGATGAACAGTAACATAAAGGAGCATTTATCTGATTTGAACTGTTTTAACACACACACAGAAGTGTCTAATTAACCGGTGGTGGTGCAGGATGGGGAGTTTGTTCAGTGCTGTTCGGCAAATGCATTAATGGTACCACATCACAGACACTAACGACTGTCTCAAGGTCTGCTGGAATACACACACAAGCGAAAATTGCTTTGGGTCTCCAGGGAAACAGAGACATTCTGAGGGCACCTTGTCATCTGTCTCTCCTGGTATCAAAACACACACACACACACACACACACACACACACACACACACACACACACACACACGCACACACACACACACACACACACACACGTCTGGAGGTCCTGCACTAGACTTTGTTTACCCAATGATGTTTGCGCTTGTTGTGTGTTTGGTTCATTGAATGAATCATAGTCTAATCCAATAAGCAAAAAACAAAATCTTGCTAACCATCGCTGAGACGAGGGCCAGAAGTGTCCAGAACGACGCCCTATTCCCTCTGTAGTGCTCATCTTAGACCGGGCTGTATAGGGAACCTAACGCCTGCTACACAGACCGCTTGAAGGTCCTCATTGTTTTAGAAATCGCTGCTCTTTATTTATTAATTTATCCGTCATGTCTGTGGTGTCCAGCCTGTTTCCAAGATACCAGGGGTCACTGATTATGAACCACGGTCATCAGCCTGGTGAATGGAACCATTACATACAACACACACACACAGACACACACACAGACTGGGTCTGTCTCATCGCAGCCCACAAGTGAGCCGCCATATTTATCAACACATTCCACACACACGGACACAAGCAGACACGCACACACAGACAGCCAGAAGCATCATCTCCGGGAGACAAACCTGGATGAGGAAAGGTCGACTAAATAAACAGGAGACTCGGAGCCCCCTGTCCGGCACTGGTTAGTCTAAGTGGATGACAAAGTGAGGTCTGCTTTGGCCTCCCACGCAGTCGTGCAGGCTCCACATACACTCAATAGGCCCTCACTGAATCTGGCTCTACCTTGACCCCAACATAGGTCATGAGTCACCAAACAGGTGTGTGCATCTGGAATCTGTGTGTGTGTGTGTGTGTGTACGTGTGTGTGTGTGAGTCTGTGTTTGTGTGTCTGTGTGCGTGAGTCTGTGTTTGTGTGTCTGTGCGTGTGTGTGTGTGAGTCTGTGTTCACAACTGTGTGTGTGTGTGTGTGTGTGTGTGTGTGTGTGTGAGACCATGCAGGGCTGCACATCTTCCAAAAGATGAACTGAATCCTCCATGTGAGGAGGCGCTGAGGGGGAAGGAGGTTTCATGTGAGGAGGCGCTGAGGGGGAAGGAGGTTTCATGTGAGGAGGCGCTGAGGGGGAAGGAGGTTTGGCAGTATAATCTCCCTAAAGGGTGGAACAGGGGAATACTTGTGTGTTCCCAATGGTGTCCCACCTCCCTTCACACACCACCATGTTTGAAGAGGGCCCACAGCGCTCAGGTCAAAGTAGTGCACTAGGTTGGGAATAGGGTCACATTTGGACCACTGGCGATGTTCCCGGGCTAAACGCTGATGGCAGAACAAAATAAATGTCTCCTTATCTCTACCTCCTCCTCCGCCTGCAGTTGGAAATGACAGTGGTGCCCATATACAGGAGGTGAATGAATGTGCCCCAGGCAGAGGGGAGGAGGAGGTGGATGGACGTGACCCAGGCAGAGGGGAGGAGGAGGTGGATGGACGTGACCCGGGCAGAGGGGAGGAGGAGGTGGATGGACGTGACCCAGGCAGAGGGGAGGAGGAGGTGGATGGACGTGACCCAGGCAGAGGGGAGGAGGGTGGTGCCCCAAATGGCACCCTACACCCCCGCTAGACAGCGCACTCCTTCTGACCAGGGTCCCTATGTGCACTACGTAGGAAGTAAAAAGCCGGCAGGGGCCCGAGCGGAGGGGAGTAGCGATGTGGGGGTTCAGAGACGCGAACCCCGCAGGGCTCCGCAGTGTTGTACCCCTGGAAAAGGCAACACAATCACGAGGCAGCGGGCTGATAAATTGGGTTCCGTAACCCAATAATCGTTTTATGCTCACATCCCCGTATCTGGTCGGCAACGTGCTGTGACAAACCACCATTACGAAACACACACACACACAAACAGGATGCCCTGACATGTACACACCCCCACCACTCTTACATTCGCTCCAGTCAGATGGGAAGGGGGCTGAACAACTCGCGCCCTGCCTCTCAAAGACAAACAGAACATGTTTAGATCCAGGCACTACGTGAGAAAAGTTGGCCGCTCCAAAACCTGCTGGAGCAGCCTCAAATCACATCAGACTGGCTGAGAGAGAGAGAGAGAGAGAGAGAGAGAGACGGAGGGGTGAGGGAGGAGTGAGAGGGATGGAGGGAGGTGTCTGATTGACAATTCAGTTACAGGACTGCAGAGTCCAATATGTATTATGTAAAGCATTGTAGCGAAGGGCTTCCTGGGGCCTGACTGAGGGAATCAGAAAGACAAAGCACCAGTCCGGACACCAGCGTAGCCAGGGGGACACACTGTCTGTCTCTGCCCGGGCACGCCTGTCTGTCTGTCTGTCTGTCTCTGCCCGGGCACGCCTGTCTGTCTGTCTCTGCCCGGGCACGCCTGTCTGTCTGTCTCTGCCCGGGCACGCCTGTCTGTCTGTCCGTCTCTGCCCGGGCACGCCTGTCTGTCTGTCTGTCTGTCTGTCTGTCTGTCTGTCTCAGCCCGGGCACGCCTGTCTGTCTGTATGTCTCTGCCTGGGCACGCCTGTCTGTTTTTGTCCGTCTTTCTCTGCCTGTATGTTTGTCTGTCTGCTTGTCTCTACCTGCCCGTCTGTTTTTTATCTCTGTCTGTCTCTCTGTATGTTTTTCTCTGTATGTCTGCATGTCTGTCTGATTTTCTATTTGTGCCTGTCTGTCTTTCTGTCTGTCTGTTTTTCTGTTTGTGTCTGTCTGTCTGTGTGTGTGTTTGTCTCTGTTTGTCTTCCTGTTGGTCTCAGTCTGCATGTGTGTCTGTCTGTCTGCCTGTATGTTTTTCTCTGTCTGTCTGTATGTTTTTGTGTCTGTCTGTCTGTCTGTCTGCTCCAGTTAACAGAAAGTGTGGGCGGAGACAGGATCAGAGGATTGCAGGTGGTGATCTCACCAGTGACTCCCCACTATTTCCCTACACACACATAGGCTGTCCCAAGGGGTCAAAGGTTATATCTCCGGACAGGAAGCAGAGACAGCAGTTTGGGAGAACATACAAAAAGCTTTTTGCTGTGCCTGTCGACAAACACCAGGTCCTGACCTCTACTGAGTGGCTCTTAAATGCATGGCAGTGTGTCTGTGTGTGTGTGTGTGTGTGTGTGTGTGTGTGTGTGTGTGTGTGTATGTGTCTGGTAAGCACATACCATCCATTCACTTAAAGAAAGACAAAAAAGAAGAGAAAACAGATAAACCCCGATCCCGATAAAGGACCTACAAGAGGCCCTTCATGATTCACACTGCTGAAATTAGCCTTTCCATTAAAAATTAACAGCCCCATTGACGTGTGTGTGTGTGGGGGGGTCTGTACACATCATAAAATGGGGAGGCAGGGGGGGGTGGAGAAGTGAGGCTGTAAAACGGAGTCTGTAGAGGGAGCAAGGAGAGGGGTATGAAGGGGCAACATGTACACACACACACACACACACACACACACACACACACACTGCAGGTTAATAAACAACCAGGTTTATCTGATAATTGCAATGCCAGTGACGGGCTCTCCTCATCACTCAGCCTACAGGAGAGTCAAAATAAATGGGAATTCGGAATTTATTTTCCCTCCCTTTTCACTTCCACATGGCAACAGAGTGGGGTTTCCCAGCTCCTTGACAACGGCGGAACAAAGAGAGGTCAGTCAGCCAATCAGCTGCCAGCTGGTGGTAATAAACATCCATGTCAGTGATTGTTTCAGTGTAGATAACAATAGTTACTGGTTGACTTCCAACTGGACCTGGAGACCGTGTTTAATACTGGCCACTGTGCTGAAACACAATGACTTGTGGGTTCCCCAGAAGGCTGGCCAACACCACACCAACATGGGTTCCAGGTGGACAGGTGCACTCAGGTAGTCCCAACAAGACCTCTAGCATTACTCAACCTCTCTGTCCACCCCCTTGACATCCCTCAGTCTCCTCCCTCATCCCCCTCTCTCTATATTGTCCTGTTTCTCGCTTCCAGTCTTTGGTTTTCTCTGTCTGTCAGTCGAACAAAACTGCATCTCCGTGACTGTGCCATAACCCCGCCTACAAGTGTCATTCATCCAATGAAGACTTGATGTGCTTTTCTGTTTGACTACAGTTGAATCAGATCAGGGTATACAGAGAGTCTGGGACCTCTTGCATGGTCATAAATACATTCATCGGAAAAACACATTTAATCCTTTACATTCACACAAACACACACACAAAGCATTGACATGGAAATGCGTACGCGCGCACACACACACACACACACACACACACACACAAATTGTGTGAGATCGAATCAAACACAATCAAAAGCCCAGAGGGATTCAGAAGATGCTGTTTCTAGAGAAAGGAACCAACCAGAAGTGGTGACACACACAAACGCACACACACGTACGCACACGCACACACACGTACACACGCACATAGCGACAAAGCCGAGCAGGGACGACCCACTGTGTTGACTGAGCAGGGAGGCAGAAATAAATTGATTTCTCAGGTGATGCTGAATATTTGATGCTCAAGTGATTGGGTATATACATGCAAATCAGGACAAAAGCATCCCCAAACTGTATTTAAACCAGGGAAATGGGAATAACCGGGACATTTAGCCTGTCCCGATTTAAATAAAAGGTTATTTAACGGCTTAACTGTTTTAAAGGCTATTTAAAGGCTTAGGGGCAAATAAGGGTTAGGATTAGACATAAGGGGTTCGATTAAGGGTTAGAATTAGACATAAGGGGTTAGGTTAAGGGTCAGTTTACTTTGTAATTTCTGTTAAGATTTCTTTACGGTTATTCAGATTTAGAAAGTAGCTCATTTAGATGTGTCTGCGCGTGTGTGGGTCTGTGAGTTCTGAAAACAGCAGCTTACCCTGTATTGATGGAGATGATTTCGATCAGAGGATTCTTCCTGATCTTCGGCAGGTCAAGTCTGGCTCCGCCCAGTCGCTTCCCGTTGTCTTTCTTCTGACCAAGCAGACGCACGGAGTGACCTTCAAATTACACAAAAACAATCATCTGATGTGACCGTAAACACAGCCGGAGATATCAGAAAGTCTTTATCAAGAATCAATAAAGAAACTATGCAGAAACAGTCTGAACAATAGTCACAACCAACAACTTAAGACGGACACCTTCACATTCAGGGAAAAGATGGAGGATTGGAAGGATGGAGGGATAGAAGGACAGTGGACAGATAAAGGGACGGACAGACTGAGGGTGAGGCACGGATGGAGGGATAGAAGAATGGTGAAATGGATGGATAGAGGGACTGACAGGTGAAATGAGGGAGGGATAGATGGAGAGAAAGCAGGATGGTGTAAGGAATGGATTGAGGGATGGATGGAGACATGGAAGAAAGGAGCTGGCCAGGTCATAATAAGTGTATTTCAGCTAATCTCAAGAGACCGACCACAACCCTGCCCAACGGCCAAATGGAAAGACTCATTTCATACAAACATCGCTGTGCCACTTCGGATGAACGCTATAGTGAATCCAATGGCATGTAACTAACATCAGAAACACACCTTTATTTTGTCCAGCAGAGATGTGGACACTGATGCGTGGGGAAAAAAAAAAAAAGATATCTTTATTTCTTTGAATATAATTTTTTAACACACTTCTGAACACCAGCTTGCATTGGTATTTAAATAAAAGTCTGAACCCAGAAAAATGAAATAGACTCATGCTGTAACACCATAAAGTGAAACTTCAAGCTGAGACAGACTTTGTCCACTCAGTTGTTAACATGTTGTACTTTCGGGAAGCAAAGCCTGTTCAGAAAGCCGACCCAGTTCCCTGTTGTGGTGTAAGCTCCTGATACACAGGACACCAGAGGACTGGAAATGACCGCTTCAGACTCTACATCCGGGCGGGCCATTCGCTTCTCTAAATTCATCTGTGCTAATACCGTATTGTCTTCCCATACGCGGCTGGAGTGATGCCACGTATTCCTGAACAAACAGCAGAGGCCTGTTTTTAACGAGGAGAGAGCAGAGGGCAGAGATATTGATCGGAGAATGAAAGGGACAGTCTGCAGAGGAAACAGAAAGGCAGTCTCTGACGCGTGACTAGGCTCCCAATATTCCTTTACACAGGGGGGAGCAAACACTTCCTGGAAAGAGAGCATTGTGGGAAAGGAAGCTACAGAAAAAGTGCACACTACCTATAGAATAGAGAGACAGGGCACAAGTGCATACTACAGATCCCTCTAAAACCTTGACCTATTGGCTTAAGATTACCACCAAAGAGCGAGAGAAAGAGATGGAGAGACAAATAAAAAGAAAGGGAGGGAGAGAGAGAGAGAAAGTGGAGAAAGAAAGAAAGATAGAAAGAAAGAGGAAAAAAGTGTTGAAACACCCCAGGACTGCAAGTGTACCCAGAGTTTACGAATCTAATTTCAGGCTTCTTGGATGGAGATGTGTCGGGTAGTAAATTATTTTACCGGCGAGCAGGTCTGGGGCAACCTGGCGACAAGGTTGTTTCATCTCAATAAATGTGTTTAGCGGTCCTTACACAGTGTGGTAATAATTTTACAGCGATTCCGAGACGGTGACTGATAACACAACCGCCCCTGACCCCTTTCTCCCTCATACATTTAACAAGACATAAACCAATTTCAGCCATAATGGCCCATTACAACATAACAACACGCTCTGGTATCACACGCTTCCCTCAGGTGGACAGAAGGGAGGGAGAAGAGGCACCGAGAGAGGGAGGGCTGACAGGGAGAAGAGAATAAACAGCAAAAATGGCCAAAGAGATCGCCTATAAGAGGTGAGGCATTTGTTGTGTTGTTTTTTTTTTTGCATCGGTTTACTTTTTTTCTGCTATATTTCATTTATTTTTAATAAAGCAGCGGCGAGGCGAGAAGAGATGAAAACGATAACAAGGAGACTAATGCCTTTCAGTGTGTCAAAAGTTCACACAGCCGTGCCGGCTACCAAACCTCTCCCGGTCTCTATCGAGCTGCACATCACAGAGTGGAATCTAATTACATCGGAGCTCCCTGTGCTTCCTGCATTCAGAAGGACGCACCCTGAACTAATAACACCAGCTAAATAATTCATTCAACCCATCTACATGCAAATAATTGAGTAAAGGGAGGGAAAGATCTAATCCCGAGCTTGAGGTGTAACATGTAATGTTCTGATTCAGTGGTTCAGCAAAAAGTCATGGATCTAAATCCATTGTATTCCTCACCCTCCCCCATCTCTGCTCACTCCACAGGATGGGACCGGAGGGTCAGAAGTCAGGGTGGTGGAGGCTTCGGGGAGACGCTCAGGATCCCTGGAGGTGGCTAGCACGAGGGCAGGTGTGCAAAGGAGAGAACGTGCATCAAATCATTTCCCTGACGCGGGGTGAAATACCGTACTGTGTTGATAGGACACAGACATCCAAGAGCCTTGGTGAGCTGTGTGGGCTGTGGTCCGGTTAATTGCAACGTGCAGACATAACGTTCTGACCAGCAGCTACAAAGAAACGGACACCAGGCTTTACAATGACTAATATTATATCTAACCCGCTGTCCTTGCCCTTCCTATGTCAAGGCCAACACAGTTCCTCCATAGAGAGAAGATCCTCCATCCTCAGAAAGGCCATTTCAAAGAACTGCTTTAAGGCTCCCAACTAATCTGCATCCTGGCTATCAACAACTATTACAAATGGTGTCCCTCCATCTCTCCCTCCCTACATACAAAGACAATCTAAACAATCAGTCGGATATCATCTCTACACGAACACAGTGAAATATGAATCATCGGGAGAGCCCCAAATGGCATCGTGCTTCCTTCACAGTGCACTTCCTCTGACCAGGGCGTAAGGGGCTCCAGTGAAAAGCAGTGCACTACCTCTGACCA
>JACXGI010008198.1:0-14226 GCA_016801175.1 Esox masquinongy
ACCTTTTGTGTCTTGCCCTCCTTGTGCAAGGTGTCAATGGTCGTCTTTTGGACAGCTGTCAAGTCAGCAGTCTTCCCCATGATTGTGTAGCCTACAGAACTAGACTGAGAGACCATTTAAAGGCCTTTGCAGGTGTTTTGAGTTAATTAGCTGATTAGAGTGTGGCACCAGGTGTCTTCAATATTGAACCTTTTCACAACATTCTAATTTTTTGAGATACTGATTTTGGGGTTTTCATTAGTTGTCAGTTATAATCATCAAAATTAAATGGAATGAACACTTGAAATATATCAGTCTGTGTGGAATGAATGTATACATTATACAAGTTTCACTTTTTGAATGGAATTACTGAAATAAATCAATTTTTTGATGATATTCTAATTATATGACCAGCACCTGTATATATGCACATCACCTACAAGGATAATGGTATAATAATTCTACTTGGTACGTATGTTGACAAGGACCATACGGAAAAAATGACTGCAAGGATTTTTTTATCAACCACACGGTGGCGCTATTGAGGTTTTTCACATTAGCAAGGTCACCATACTCACTCCATTTGAGATACAGCCATGAAAAGAGGTAAATAAGTCCACCTCCTCACAAGGAACATATTTGCTATTGGGACTCATTAACTTCGCTTTAATGGTTTGGTGGCCATTTTGAATTTGTGAAAAACACTAAAAAATTAACTCCTCTGGCACCAAATGTCCGATTTTCACGCACTGTGATATTTGGCATCTAGGGCCCATGGTATTCAAAAGCTATATCAGCCAGACCTTTATGTCAAAAAACATGGATGCTATTGACCAATGAACATGTGAGGGGGCGTGGTTTTGCACATATATAGACACATCTCCTACAAGGATAATGGGATAATAATTCTACTTGGTACATATGTTGACAAGGACCATACAGTTTTTTATCAACCAGACGGTGGCGCTACTGAGGTTCCCCTCATTTGCAAGCTCACCCCACTCACCATGTTTAAAATAAAATCTTGAAACGAGGTATATAAGTCCATCTCCTCCCAAGGAACATATTTGCAATTGGGACCCATTAAGTCGGGCGCAATGGTTTTTAAGCAATTCTAAATTTGTGAAAAATGCTTCAAACGCTACTGCTATAGCATCAAACCTTTTCACTAGTACATATTTAAATATCACTGAAGGCCCCTCACAGTGATTTCTTAATGCACATTATTTCAGTATGCACTGACAATTCCAGAATTGTATATTATGACAACAAAAATTGCCACCACAGCAGCCCATAAACACCATGTTGCTTATTAGATATGGACCAGTATTCTGATTTCAACTGGTTAAAATTATATTTTGAAACTATTTAGGGCAGTAGTACTGTTAGAGTATACTGAATACTTATTGAGTACCCTTCTAAGATGTGTTATTTTCCTGATAATCACTCCACTTGTATCAATAAAACATATGGTTTGTGTTAATAATGCCTTTATTTATGTGATTATTCACTATTTCACTAAAGATGGTGAAAAATAATGAATTCCGATTCTTGCATATTTAGTAATGGACAAATACGATCAGTGAAAAACACCTTTATGAAGGTTATGTTGAGCTTGTTTGGCTAATTACTGTTTACATGCGCAGCCATTTTTTTTCATTCCACTGAATTCTGGGACCAAATGTCTCTGCGATCAAAAGGATGGTTGAAAAAGACGATTCACCAATCTGACCGGAAGTTCAAATCTTGATTACCTTCCTGTCTCTGAGTCACTCATCTTATCACCTGTATCTGACTTTGTTTGATAAACAATCTTTAGCAGACAAGTTGCAAATCGTGAAATACCACATGCGCGACAGACCAGACATCGTGTAATGTTAAGTTGATCAGTCTTTTTACTTTACCGGAAGGCAAGTAAGGTAAAACTCTCTAGTCTGTCATTTGCAACATCAATAAAAACGAAATATAATGCAATTGAACAAAATAGTAAGGTAGAAGATAATTGGGAACGGGGTTGTGTTTATTAACTATGTCGGAAATTTAAGAAATGGTAATTAATGACACGCTATTTAACATTTTATGTCGCTAATAATTACAAAACATTGAAGACTTGATAAAGTTATTATTTGCTATACAAGAAGATATTTTTCGAAACTGCTGCTGACCAGAGGCCTTTTTTGCTTGCCTAGTGATGTCAGAATCCGAAAATTATATTTTTAAAATGTAATATATATTTTCATTAACGCTAGATGTGTTTTACAAAGTTCGTTCTCATCAGTCTACTGACGTAGTTTCATTGCTTTTCTCTCCCTCGGTTGTGCTGTTTCCAGTGCAGTTCAGATAAATCAGAGCTTTTATCCAATCAGATTTTCCACATGTGCTGTCTCTGGGTAAAAATCTGAGGCCTATAGAATTTCGAGTGAATCCCATCTTCTGTTGAAGCAAATGGGGAGGAGGTTGTTGATTGTCAGATTCTTCAACCAATCCGATTTCGAGGTCGCCATAACGAGCCTGTTCTTTGGCACGTAGCAGTCTTCTAGCTTGCCTATTTGCCTACGTGCGCATTTTTCTGGTGGTGTGATCGGAGAGCCAGCTACCTAACTAAGGTAGAACTAGTTAGGACGTAATGTAGGAACATCTAAGATTTATTTTAACTTTCTTTTGAGAGGTTAAGATTTTTTTAGATGTAGTTCTTTCCGTTAGATTTTTTGTTTAGATTTGTACTGAGCCCTGTTGTCTTAACGCACAATGGAGGAGAAGAAATGTATTTGGTGGCGGATCGATCGAGTAGGAAAAGGTTTACAGCGTCGAGGGAACATCTTTTTTGTGAGTACGTTCTTGTTTCTTTGGTACCTGTAATGTCATTGATTTGGGCTTTGCGATGTATATTTTGTTGCTGTCATACTGTACTGTACATCCTTGATGGTTTCAAGGATGGTACTGTACATCCTTGATGGTTTCATTCACCATGTTTCTGTAATTAGTGTTGTAGGCCTCATGTTAAATCACTTTATTCCACTGTCACTGTGAATGTGGGATGGTTAGGTCGAATTACAATAGCCTAATAGCCCATATCATTAGGCAGCCATACATGCTAATATCATTAGCTTTCCGTCCATCGTGCTGAAGTTACTAATCATTATTGGAAATAGGATAAATTGCCCCACTTTGGAAATCAAATGCCCGTCCAACACGTTTGTTTTGGTTACTGACCTTAAACTACTTGAAAGGTAAGCAGGTTAGGACTGTAACCAGGTAATATTTTGGTTTAACCAGCAAGGTAGTAGATAAATGTAGCTGCCATTTAGATGTACAGAAGTTGGTCAGGGGCTAATGACTTTCAAGAGGGGACGAATACTTAGTCACTTAATCTACGATATATGTACTTAGAAAATACGCTGGCATGCTAATAAAGGATATAGTGGTGTACCGATTTTGATTCTAGTTTGAAAATGTGTAAGTTAGATTTCGAACTGTGAAATTTAAAAGGAGTTCGCGATTCTGTGATTAAGTAACCGCACGTCATTGTGGCCAGCGATTACCACCTCCACCATATCCATGCAACTGATCGTGTACGGTTCGTGTAAAGGATTTGGCATTAAACGAATTGCACTCACAAAACAGTTAAAAACAACTATACTGCTTTATACTTGCAGGCCTATTTTTTATTTAACTTAGCGACAATAAGACATGCGGTTTTTGTATTTTGACTTCAAAATAAAAGTTTGCAATGAAACGTTATATACATTTGGCAGCAACAATAAGACTTCCGATTTTGTTATGTTGCCTTCAAAATAAAGGTCTGCAGTGTGTCTATAGTTTGGATTGTGTAGGCTACATTTTCAAAGGGAAAACTATGTGGGGGAAATTATAAACGAAACAAAATTACTATTTCAATAATACTTTACATACGTTTGAGATATTATGAAGTGGAGTACTCTGAGAAATGGTTAGAGCTTAAGTTAATGTAGAGGACATTATCTAATATAAAGAAATCCTATTTTGATGTTCGTGTTGTTAATTTGCTTGTGCTCGTTAGCTTTGGAGAGGGATTGCGTAATACATCCAACCAGACTATATTTTCCATCTCCCCACTGTAATGTACAAAGGATATTTTTTGCAGAAACTCTTCAGTACCGCAGGGAATTTATTGTACGAATTACTCAGGAGAATTTGTAAAATTACAAGTATAATGTGAAATCATGGGGCACTTTGCTACATCCAGCAAAACTATATTTTCTGCTCCCTCTTTAACCACAAATACAACACACTATACTGTACATGGAATTCATATTGCCTCATTAGTTAGTAGCTAGTGGTTTTTATTAGGAGTCTGGTAGGTGATTCATGAACAGTTTTAGATAATGGTTAATTGAGAGTGAGCATCACAAAAATATTGATTTAAGTGGAAAGAAAACACTCACTCAACCTACTATTCCAGCTACATTTAGAGCCAAACTACCAATAAACTCAACTCGTGCCAAAGAAATAACAAATGCAATAGCAAAGTTTATGGCAATGGATCTGCAGCCTTGCCAAATAAATGCCTAGGTGTAAATAGTTAAATTAAAACAATTGCTGGACATAGTTGCCACCAATTTTTTGTTTTACATTGTTATTGTTGTAAGTGTTCTATTTTTGCTAGTTGTTCAAGTTCAAGTAAATTTACATGTTCTATATTTTTGTTATTTTTACATTGTATTTAAATAAGCTAGCTAGTTACTCCATCTAAAATTATTGTGATGACATGAACATTATAACAAACAATTTAGCTGTTAATAATTTGCCTTTTAGATATGGTGTCATGTTTTCCTGCCTTAGTAGCTAATCAATGCTCAGTGACTATGTTAATCCACTGTTTTCATTTGTGCAATGAATTGCTACTATAGACAAATATTTAGTGGAAAACAATGTTGCCATGATTATTTCATTAAAAAAAACTAGCTAGCAGAGTTAATTAAATATAGCTAACGACACTAATGTTAGCGATAATTCCTAACCGCACTGGCTAGCTAGTAACGTTAGCTAACGGAAATATGTTTAACTAACCTCAGTTTAAGCTAACGTTAGTCCATCTAAAATCATTCTGTTGACATGAACATTATGACATACGGTTTAGCTAATAATAACTTGACCTTGTGGAGATGGTGCCATGCTTTCAAGCCTCAGTAGCTAATGTATGCTCATGTAGCTAAGTTTATTCTGTGTTTTCATTTGTACAGTGACTTTCTAATATAAGCAAATGTTTAGTGAAATGCAATGTTGCCATGATTATTTCTTTAAAAATAATTGCTAGAAGTGCCTCAGTCTATGCTAGCGTTAGTTCGCCTTAAATCATTCTGGTGACACGAACATTTTAACAAATGCTTTAGCTATTAAAAATGTGCCTTTGATAGAGAGGGTATTACTTGTTCAAGCCTCAGTAGATAATCCATTCTCAGTAGTTAAGTCATTTCTCTGTTTTCATTTGTTTCTACAGTTCCCTCAGTAACTGAGGGCTAAACTTATCAATTGTACCTTTAAATTGTAGACATGGCAGTTAAATTAATATGAAATCTGAGTTGTAATTCAACAATAACACATGGGTACGTAGGCTACATGCCATCCCTACCAAAGTCAACATATTTTTACAGTAAGAATAGGGAGGGTATTTTCCAAAAAAAATTAAATATGGAAATGTATTGGTATTATTGTTGCCACCTGTAATAGTCTTTTGATCATCAATATTAGACAATTCTAGGAGAAATAGTTTGCTTAATCATTGGTGTTAATACACATACTGAATTAAACATACCTTTTGAAAATGATAATGACTATCTCTTCTGACCCCATCATTATCTTTCAACAAGCTGATAGTTGAATTCATTAACATGCTCTGGGCTGGGGAAGACTAAACCTCCATTCAGTTATATTTACCATACAATTAGGCTGCATTTATTACATTCTGCAAAATTCTAACAACTTCCTAATTACATTGTTTGGTGCTTAAGGTGTTGTACTGTTCTGATAGTCAGACTTTTGAAGTCTCCATATTTACCTGATGCAGAAAATTGTATTATAATACCATTTGAGAGAAATGTTATATTGCAATAGTTTTCAGGACATGCAAGTACATTCAGTTTGGCCGAACAGTGGTGGCATAATAGCCATAACACTATCTGTTGTTCTTTGTCACTCAGTGAGATTACATTTGGTATACATGATCAGGGTTTTTTTTGTGAATGATGTTTCAAGTTGGCCACATGGGGGCACTATAGGAAAGGAAAAAACACAAATGTCATATTGCTTGCAACTATGGATATAAGATGAAAAAAATGTTCAATCTGGCTAGTAGTAGCTTCAATGCTGAAACCCGCTAAATGCTGCTTGCAGCTTTAATTTTTGCTTGAATTTATGCTAGTAGTACACTAAAAGTCTTACATTTCAACATTTTTGATAGACAAAATATTTTCTTGCAGATTCATGTAGTAACAAAAACAAAAGTCTAGATAGGCACAACAACTCAACCTAGCAACAACAAAACATGTTTTGTGTCATGTCTAGTAGCTAGACCGGTTTGTGTTTAAATCAACTTCTCTATCATTTATCATCCTTCAAATCTCATGCTATACTGACTGAAAAGGACAAACAGAAACATTTCTTTGTTTTCGGAGTTGATATAATATCACAATAATTAACTTCTCTACCCTAAAGTGCTTTGAGTGAGAGGGAAGTGAGAAATTAGGAAAAAAGTTGAGAATTTCAATTAAATTTCCGTGATTGTTCACATTTGCTTCAGTCAAAATCAATGCAATAGAGGACAGGGAAAGAAAGCATTTGACAGCTATTAACAAAGCAAGCTACCGTAATACCCATAGCTAGTCCAGAAACAACACCTAGCCCCTACCCTCTAAACATTTGTGGATATTTGAGAGAGATTGTTGTGTGGTGACGTGGTGAGAGCTCCGCCTTACCCTCTGATCTGTTTTGCAGTATTGCTTAAACCTAATTTTATTGATATAGGGGATTCAACACAACAATTGAATAATTTGTTGTATTTTTATAGCTGGACACATCAATTTGCACAGGTGTAAGCTTGACACACTCACTGAACCTTATCAAGAGACCTACACAATAGAAGATCTAGACAACATATTCAGAGTAAATGTAAAACTTTGGTTATACAATGATCTGAGTGTTTCTCTTCAGATTTCCAAGCACCAATGGTTAATAATGGATTACTCAAATACTATTTATGAAGGTCCGCAAAAGCATTATGCTGCCACCAACATACTTAACTGTAGGGATGGTTTATCTTAAGGAATGGGCAGCCACTGAACTCTATAGCTTCTTTAATAAAGTGACTCTTAGCCTCCCTGTGGCTTCTCTCACAAGTCTGCTCTTGCTTGAGAACTGAGTTTTGAGTGTTAACATTTTCTTGGCAGTGCCTGGTTGGAGTAATGCAGCTTCCACTTCCTGAGAACTGATCCAAATGTGCTCATCAGGATATCCAAAAACATGGATATTATTTTGTACCCTTTTCCATAATCCATGCATTTCTATTACTTGAAAACTCGACAGCAATGTTTTTACAGATGAAGTCCAATGGTAAGGTAATTGTGTCCTCATTAGACATGAAGAACTGTATATAGAAGAACAGCAAAATGTAATATTATAAAAGATAATAAATTAAATGCACCAAACTAGGAAAGTCTGCCAGTAAGAAGGTTAACTCTCAGTTGACAGTTTTATTTCTCTTCCCAGGGTTTCCTACTAACATTTTTACAACATGAAATGCCTAAAAAAGTGACTGAACAGACAGCTCTGAAAACTAAATGCAGGGCCAAACTAAGCCTTGAGGATGACATGGCATGTAGTTTTTTCAAAGATATCGCCAAACACTGACAACTTTATTTCCAGAAATCTATTTCAGATTTTATTTCATTTTAAAGAAGCCAATTCTGTTAAAAAATATATAGTCAATCAGTATGGGCTGATGATGATGGCAACAGACAATTTAAACATAATGAACACAATGAAATCACAAATGTTGTTATACTTTAGTGAAAAGAAAACAGGGAAGATATCATCTCTCATAAGGGGGTCCTGCAATATTTTCTTGGATGCAGGCGGCCTTGGAGATAAAAAGGTGGAGAAACATTCCATTCCAAGAATTGCTTAATGGTACCCTACTTTGAAGAAACACCCAAAGATAGATAAGAATAACAAACTTACTGCACACCAGTGCCAAAATCATGCGTAGGAGCTTGTATGGACACCGCATACCTGCCCAGTTCTGTAACACAAAGAGAAAGAACAAACAGTGATTGCCTTTGACGTATTTACAGTTTATACAGTGATTTCCATCATACCTGTATTCAGTGTGTACACCACTGCAGAGCGATCTGACATCAATTTCCATACAGGATAAGGACAGGCCTACTAGACAGAGACATGATTATACACCTGGCTGGCCGCCATTCCGTGGTTCCAATTCAATGCCATTCCATTAATCAGGGTTAACATAGCTTAACGGAAGGTGAGAACGGCCCAATAAGATCATCTGTGTTCCTGCCGGAATTAAACAAAAAACCTCCTCAGAAAAACACATTTATTTTACAGGATAGGGAATTTCGCTGATCAAGTCCCTTCTCAGGTCCAATGGGTCCTAGCAGACCGGGTCGGAGCAGTCATGTTTTTTCCCTGCAGAGTAAGCCAGACAGGCAAGTCTAGCCTGTGAGACAATTCGATACGGCCCATTATAATAACAAACAATATATAAACAGTATATTTTTCGATTTAGGAAATGATTATTTCTGATATTGGACAGGCAGTTCTCAGGGTCAAGTAATACGGAAGCATTTGTTGTAAAGATGGGAAGAGGTCTGCCTTTTGTGAAAAGATGTTTTTTGCGGCAAATGTCAAACGCTCAGTTTTGTTCCATTTTGATCACTGTCTAGCAGTGTGGTCCTGTGTCAAACAAGGAACTGGCAAAACTACACCTGGCTAAAAACAAAGTAGACCATATTGCCCTTAACTGCACATGCAGAGCTAACATTACCAGTATGCATGCTTTGCTTTCTAGGTAGAGGGTTGACAACAGATTGACTGCTTCTTTACTACTATAAATAAATAATATCAATGTAATAAAGACTATAAATTGTCTACATAATAAAAGATCATACGGGTCAGCAGATACCCATGAAAACACCACAAGACATGCCACCAGGGGTCTCTTCACAGTCCCCAAATTTAAAACAAACACACAAAAATGTATGACCACACACACGCATCCACCCATACAACCATACACCACATATACAGTTGTGCTCAAGTTTGCATACCCTGGCAGAAATAGTGAAATTTTGGCATTGATTTGGAAAATATGACTGATCATGCAAAAAAACTGTCTTTTATTTAAGGATAGTGATCATATGAAGCCATTTATTATCACATAGTTGTTTGGTTCCTTTTTAAATCATAATGATAACAGAAATCACCCAAATGGTCCTGATAAAAAGTTTACATATCCTTGAATGTTTGGCCTTGTTTCAGGCACACAAGGTGACACACAGGTGAAAATGGCAATTAAAGGTGAATTTCCCACACCTGTGGCTTTTTAAATTGCAATTAGTGTCTGTGTATAAATAGTCAATGAGTTTGTTAGTTCTCACGTGGATGCACTGATTGGCTAGATACTGAGCCATGGGGAACAGAAAAGAACTGTCAAAAGACCTGCGTAACAAGGTAATGGAACTTTATAAAGATGGAAAAGGTTATAAAAAGATATCCAAAGCCTTGCAAATGCCAGTCAGTACTGTTCAATCATTTATTAAGAAGTGGAAAATTTGGGGATCTCTTGATACCAAGCCAAGGTCAGGTAGACCAAGAAAGATTTTAGCCAAAACTGCCAGAAGAATTGTTGGGGATACAAAGAAAAACCCACAGGTAACCTCAGGAGAAATACAGGCTCCTCTGGAAAAAGATGGTGTGGTTGTTTCAAGGAGCACAATACGACGATACTTGAACAAAAATGAGCTGCATGGTCCAGTTGTCAGAAAGAAGCCTTTACTGCAACAATGCCACAAAAAAGCCCGGTTACAATATGCCCAACAACTCATTGATACGCCTCACAGCTTCTGACACACTGTAATTTGGAGTGACGAGAGCAAAATAGAGCTTTATGGTCACAACCATAAGCGCTATGTTTGGAGAGGGGTCAACAAGGCCTATAGTGAACAAAATACCATCCCCCACTGTAAAGCATGGTAGTGGCTCACTTATGTTTTGGGGGTGTGTAGCCCTAAAGGCACCGGGAATCTTGTGAAAATTGATGGCAAGATGAATGCAGCATGTTATGAGAAAATACCGGCAGACAATTTGCAATCTTTTGCATGATTGCAGTGCATGGGACGCTCTTGGACTTTGTAGCACAACAATGACCCTAAGCACAAGGCCAAGTTGACCCTCCAGTGGTTACAGCAGAAAAAGGTGAAGGTTCTAGAGTGGCCATCACAGTCTCCTGACCTTAATATCATCGAGACACTGGGGAGATCTCAAACGTGCGGTTCATGCAAGATCAAAGACTTTGCATGACCTGGAGGCATTTTGCCAAGACAAATGGGCAGCTATACCACCTGCAAGAATTTGGGTCCTCATAGACAACTATTACAAAAGACTGCACACTGTCATTGATGCTAAAGTGGGCAATACACAGTATTAGGAACTAAGGGTATGCAGACTTTTGAACAGGGGCCAGTTCATTTTATTCTTTGTTGCCATGTTTTGTTTTATGATTGTGCCATTCTGTTATGACCTACACTTGAATGTGAATCCCATAAGAAATAAAAGACATGTGTTTTGCCTGCTCACTCATGTTTTCTTGACAAATGGTACATACAGTGGATATAAAAAGTCTACACACCCCTGTTAAAATGCCAGGTTCTTGTGATATAAAAGAATGAGACAAAGATAAATAATGTCAGGACTTTTCCCACCTTTAATGTGACTTATAACGTGAACAATTCAATTGAAAAATAAACTGGAATCTTTGAGGGGGAAAAATAAAAAACTCACAATAACCTGGTTGCATAAGTGTGCCTACCCTTAAACTAATACTTTGTTGAAGCACCTTTTGATTTTATTACAGCACTCAGTCTTTTTGGGTAGGAGTCTATTAGCATGGCACATCTTGATGTGGCAATATTTGCCCACTCTTCTTTGCAAAAGCGCTCCAAATCTGTCAGATTGCGAGGACATCTCCTGTGCACAGCCCTCTTCAGATTACCCCACAGATGTTCAATTGGATTCAGGTCTGGGCTCTGGCTGGGCCATTCCAAAACGTTAATCTTCTTCTAATGAAGCCATGCGTTTGTGGATTTGGATGTGTGCTTTGGGTCGTTGTTGTGCTGAAAGGTGAACATCCTCTTCATCTTCAGCTTTCTAACGGACGCCTGAAGGTTTTGGGCCAAAATTGCCTGGTATTTGGAACTGTTCATAATTCCCTCCACCCTGACTAAGGCCCTGGGTTCCAGCTGAAGAAAAACAGCCCCAAAGCATGATGCTGCCACCACCATGCTTCACTGTGGGTATGGTGTTCTTTGGGTGATGTGCAGTGTTGTTTTTGCGCCAAACATACCTTTTGGAATTATGGCCAAAAAGTTCAACCTTGGTTTCATCAGACCATAACATTTTCCCACGTGCTTTTGGGTGACTTGATGTTTGTTTTTGCAAACTTCAGCCGGGCTTGGATGTTTTTCTTTGTAAGAAAAGGCTTCTGTCTTGCCACCCTACCCCACAGCTCATTAATATGAAGAATACGGGAGATTGTCACATGTAGCACACAGCCAGTACTTGCCAGAAATTGCTGCAGTTCCTTTAAAGTTGCTGTAGGCCTCTTGGAAGCCTCCCTGACCAGTTTTCTTTTTGTCTTTTCATGAATTTTGGAGGGACGTCCAGTTCTTGGTAATGTCTCTGTTGTGCCATATTTTCTCCACTTGATGATGACTGTCTTCACTGTGTTCCATGGTATATCTAATGCTTTGGAAATTCTTTTGTACCCTTCTCCTGACTGATATCTTTCAACAATGAGATCCCTCTGATGCTTTGGAAGCTCTCTGTGGATCATGGCTTTTGCTCTGCGATGCAACTAAGAAAATGTCACGAAAATCCTACTAGAACAGCTGAACTTTATTTGTGATTATTCAGAGTCACTTTAAATGTTGGCAGGAAAATACAGCAAAATGAATAGGAAAAATAGTCATTGACAAGGTTAGAAATAATGATTCTTAGTTGTAAGAATAATTGTGTCCTTCAAACATTGCTTTCGTCAAAGAATCCTCCATTTGCAGCAAATACAGCCTTGCATATCTTTGGCATTCCATTTGTCAATTTGTTGAGATAATCTGATGAGATTTCACCCCATGCTTCCTGAAGCACGTCCCACAAGTAGGATTGGCTTGATGGGCAGTTCTTACGTACCATATGGTCAAGCTGCTCCCACAACAGCTCAATAGGGTTGAGATCCGGTGACCGTGCTGGCCACTCCATTATAGAAAGAATAACAGCTGACTGCTTCTTCCCTAAATAGTTCTTGCATAGTTTGGAGCTGTGCTTTGGGTCATTGTCCTGTTGTAGGAGGAAATTGGCTCCAATCAATCACCGTCCTACAGGGTATGGCATGGCGTTGCAAAAAGGAGTGATAGCCTTCCTTCTTCATGATCTCTTTTACCCTGTACAAATCTCCCACTTCACCACCACCAAAGCGCCCCCAGACCATCACATTGCCTTCACCATGCTTGACAGATGGTATCAAGCACTCCTCCAACGTCTTTTCATTTGGTCTGTGTCTTACGATTGTTCTTCTTTGTGATTCGAACACCTCAAACTTAGATTAGTCTGTCCATAACACCTTTTTTCCAATCTTCCTCTCCCTAGTGTCTGTGTTACTATGCCTGATATATGGCTCCTTTCTTTGCTCTAGAAGGCCATCATCCCGGAGTCACCTCTTCACTGTTCACGTTAAGACTGGTGTTTTGTGGGTACTGTTTAATGAAGTTGCCGGTTGAGGACCTGTGAGGAGTCTGTTTCTCAAACTAGACAGTCAAATGTATTTATCCTATTGCTCAGTTGTGCACCGGGGCCTCCCACTCCTGTTTCTATTCTGGTTACAGCCAGTTTGCGCTGTTCTGTGAAGGGAGTAGGACACAGCGTTGTATGAGAGTTTCAGTTTCTTGGCAATTGTTTGCATGGAATAGCCTTCATTTCTCAGAACAAGAATAGACTGACAAGTTTTAGAAGAAAGTTCTTTGTTTCTGGCCATTTTGAGCCTGTAATCAAACCCACAATTGCTGATGCTCCAGATACTCTACTAGTCTAGAGACGGCTTGTTTTATTGCTTCTTTAATCAGCACAACCGTTTTCAGCGGTACAAACATAATTGCAAAAGGGTTTTCTAATGATAAATCAGCCTTTTGATAAATCATAAGCCGTCTACGCCTATGTAGATATTCCATTAAAAATCTTCCGTTTCCAGCTACAATAGTCATTTACAACATTAACAATGTCTACACTGATCAATTTGATGTTATTTAAATGGATAAAAAAAAACATTTTTCTTTCAAAAACAATGATATTTCCAAGTGACCCCAAAGTTTTGAATGGTAGTGTATACATGTTCCCATACAACCATACACACACACACACACACACACACACACACACACACACACACACACACACACACACATATAAAACCATACACACACACCCAAATAACCATACACATACAGGTGCTGGTCATATAATTAGAATATCATCAAAAAGTTGATTTATTTCAGTAATTCCATTCAAAAAGTATAACTTGGATATTATATTCATTCATTACACACAGACTGATATATTTCAAATGTTTATTTCATTTAATTGTGATGATTAAAACTGACAACTAATGAAAATCCCAAATTCAGTATCTCTGAAAATTAGAATATTACTTAAGACCAATACAAAAAAAAGATTTTTAGAAATGTTGGCCAACTGAAAAGTATGAGCATGTACAGCACTCAATACTTAGTTGGGGCTTCTTTTGCCTGAATTAATGCAGCAATGCGGCGTGGCATGGAGTCGATCAGTCTGTGGCACTGCTCAGGTGTTATGAGAGCCCAGGTTGCTCTGATAGTGGCCTTCAGCTCTTCTACATTGTTGGGTCTGGCGTATCACATCTTACTCTTCACAATACCCCATAGATTTTCTATAGGGTTAAGGTCAGGT
>JACXGI010008198.1:14326-34402 GCA_016801175.1 Esox masquinongy
TTGGACCTCAGAAAACACAGTGGACCAACACCAGCAGATGACATGGCACCCCAAACCATCACCGACTGTGGAAACTTTACACTGGACTTCAAGCAACGTGGATTCTGTGCCTCTCCTCTCTTCCTCCAGACTCTGGGACCTTGATTTCCAAAGGAAATGCAAAATTTACTTTCATCAGAGAACATAACTTTGGACCACTAAGCAGCAGTCCAGTCCTTTTTGTCTTTAGCCCGGGCGAGACGCTTCTGACGCTGTGTCTTGTTCAAGAGTGGCTTGACACAAGGAATCCGACAGCTGAAACCCATGTCTTGCTTACGGTGGTTCTTGAAGCACTGACTCCAGCTGCAGTCCACTCTTTGTGAATCTCCCCCACATTTTTGAATGAGTTTTGTTTCACAATCCTCTCCAGGGTGCGGTTATCCCTATTGCTTGTACACTTTTTTCTACCACATCTTTTCCTTCCCTTCGCCTCTCTATTAATGTGCTTGGACACAGAGCTCTGTGAACAGCCTCTTTAGCAATTACCTTTTGTGTCTTGCCCTCCTTGTGCAAGGTGTCAATGGTCGTCTTTTGGACAGCTGTCAAGTCAGCAGTCTTCCCCATGATTATGTAGCCTACAGAACTAGACTGAGAGACCATTTAAAGGCCTTTGCAGGTGTTTTGAGTTAATTAGCTGATTAGAGTGTGGCACCAGGTGTCTTCAATATTGAACATTTTCACAATATTCTAATTTTCTGAGATACTGATTTGGGGTTTTCATTAGTTGTCAGTTATAATCATCAAAATTAAAAGAAATAAACACTTGAAATTTATCAGTCTGTGTGGAATGAATGTATACATTATACAAGTTTCACTTTTTGAATGGAATTACTGAAATAAATCAACTTTTTGATGATATTCTAATTATATGACCAGCACCTGTATACACAAATCCATACAAACATACACCCACATACATAACCTCAACATTTTTGATGGCCTAGACAGCAGTCAAAACCAAATTCTAAATGTCTGATCCATATACCTGATGATACAAGCTTTTGGACAGACAGTTGAGGTCTACTGGGTTAAAAAAGCTTCTGCCTCTGAGACACAAACAGGATAAAACTCACCAGAGCAGAACCCAAACATCAAGAGTGAAACATAATAAACAAAAGTCACTTATTTTTCCGGGAGCAAAAGTTAGACTGCTCTGGGGCTGCTGATGCATTTTGAGTCCAACTTTGCTGGCATCTCTTTGGCCCCTAGTGAAGTTGGAGTGATTCATCAGATCTTACATCCTTGAGTACTTTGACAGAATTTGCTGAGACATCATTCACCCAGAAATGATGATGCTGACAAACCCACACACACAAACACAAACATACAGTGATTGCACATTTTCTATTTTCTGTTGAAGGGACATTTGGCAGACCAGGACCAGGTGTCCAAGGATAACTGAGAAACATATTGGTTTAGTCTTTACAGTTGCCATATCCATATAATATTGCACTTTTAAACGGAGGTGATGTAACAAAAAATAAAAAAACGTTCAATGTCTTAGTTGCTTAAGTGTGCATACCCCACAACTAATGATTTGTGGAAGTACCTTTTGCTAGGACTAAAGCAGTAAGTCTGTTTGGTTAGGTCTCTATCAATGTAATACACCTGGTTTTTGCAATTGTGTCTCACTGTTTTTGCTGAGAGCTCAGTCAAACTGTGCTGGGATCGCCTACGCACAAACCTTTTTAAGTCAGTTGACAGATTTTCTATTGAACTGAGTTCTGACGGGGATGTTGCAGGACGTTGTTCTTAATTTTTCATGGGCTGATTTGGTGATTGGGATTGTTGTCATGTTGAAAGGTGAATTTTTCTTTAACCTTAGCTTTCTGCAGACAGCAGCAGGGTTTGTGCCAAAATATCTTGATATGTGGAACTATTCATTGTCCACTCTGTCCTCTAACCAGAGCCAGTGTCCCTGCTGAAGAGAAGCAGCCCCATAGCATGATGCTGCGGCCGCAATGCTTGACAGCGGGTGCTGTGTACTTTGGGTGATTAACCGTCTAGGCTTGGTATCAATATATATTTTGGATTTAAGACCAAAAAGTTGTAATCAGACAATAATAAATTCTTCCATTTGGTTTTAGGGTATGGATGTTCTTTTTTGTAAAAAATGGTTTCCGTCTTACCACCTACCCTACAGCTCAGATTTGTTGAGATTTATAATATGCAGGAAGTGTGCAGTTCCAGACAGAAATTCCTGCAGCTTCTTTCAGGTTGACATGGGCCTTTTGGTAGCCTCCTTGATGAGCATGATTTTGTCTTGACATGATTTTATCTTGTTTTCAGCCTTTACATAAACAAAAGTAGCATATTCAAGAAGGATATCATCTGTGTTGTATAGGTGCAGACAAATATACAGCCGCTCATGCACAGTTCTTTACTAATTCCCTTTTTTCTTTTGAAACAAATATGTAAAATATATTTTCTTCACCAAACTGTTATCTGAAACAATTTTGAACCAATTTTATTTGTGTATAATGCACTTTATAATTGTAATGTTAAAAAGACAAAATAGGTATTTGGTTGCACAGCCTTTTTGCTGCCATAATTGAGCTTGCTGCACTCGTCTACAGAAAGTTTGGTTGACATTTCACAGCAAACTGCACTAATCTTTCAATGTAAGCAATGCCATCCATCAACTGCTGTTTACAGATTTCATCTTGGTTTTGGTTCTGATTCTAATCTGTTCTTGTCCTGGCCACTCCAGGACAGTCAGGCATCTCTTTACCAGGTCTGGATGCTTTGTCATCACATAATTAAATTGAAACATTTGACTCCAAAACACCTGTTCAATCGGCTTATTTGATAATGCCTTGCAGACATTTAAGGCCCTCAGAACCAGAGGCAACCAATTAACCCCAGAACATGACCAACATCACCCCCATCTTTGATTGTTGGCAAGATGTTCTTTAGAAAACAGAGTACAGACGTATATTGCCAAATCTCTAATATTGTTTCATTGGTCCACAAAACATTTACCCCAGGATTTAAGCTTGTTTATGGGTGAGCTTTTGACATAAGACAATCAAAATCAAGCTTTCTTATGTTCAATGACAAAATTAAGTGTTTAGATTAAAGAACATAATGCCTACCAGTGTTTCCACTGGAAAAATGTGTTGCCATGGGGGGGAGGGAGTTGCAGAGGAGGCTGTTGCCTCGTTTTAGGTGTCCAGGGATTTCCACTTCCCAAAATGAGAAGTAATGCAACAACACATACACTTTAATTTATTAGTAAAATTGGAGATATATTGGACAATGGATATAGCCTATGCACGATCCATATGATCAGATATGATATAAGCAATACTGTAAGCATTATCAAATCTAGCTCAACTAATGTAACACAATGGCTAAAGCATAGGGTAGCCTGTCTGCTTTTACTCTATTGGGCAAATCATTATGTATGTCAGAGCCTTGTGGTGAGATCATCTGACTACTGACCAAAAAGTTTGCTGGACTGAATCCCCAAGTCAGCAAGTTAAAAAGAGTTTACCCTAATTCTATCAAATGTGGCAGCCCCCCATACCACCCCAACATGGAAGTGTTTGGTTTGAAGCAAAAGTCAAATTTCAAAGAGACCTCGTATTCAGTTGATGACTAAAATAATAAATATTATGGGATAATAAGTGTCACCACGAACATGATCAAGATTGATATAATCACATATTGTAGAAGTTGGATTATGTATGAATATTGAGAACTATTGTAATCACAGAGTATGTTATGTACAGTATGACACGTTACTGATCATGTCATGTATTGTACTGTGGTCTAGAGAGGACAGCTTTGTCACAGCGGTTTAGCCATTAAAAGAAATCTACTGCATATATAATCTTATGACCTTGATGAGACAGAATGGTGCCTGGCACAGAAGCAAGACACAGCATGCATTTCATGTGTATGTAACCATTGTTGTACTAATGAATTGATAGTACTCAATGACCTGAGATTTAGTGACTTGACTTTGGGGCAATTCTTATATTAAAATATTCTTCAACTTTCATTATATATGGACTAGTGCATTATTTTGATAACCAAAAGATTTAAAATAATTCAGATTGGGGCAAGAATTACAAAATAAAGTAGCAATAGAAAATTTCTTCCTATTATACACTGCTTAAAAGAATTAAGGGAACACGTAATCATCACAGTAAAACAGCAAGTCAATTACACTTCAGGGATATCAATCTGTTCAGTTAGGAAGCACAAGCGATTGTGAATCAATGTCACCTGTTTTGGTGCAAATGAAAGTGACAGTCTCAAGACCATGGAGGAGATAGACGGGCCGTTACACGAGGGAAGCTGAACAGGGCAGTAAAAGCATCAACCCAGCAGCAAGACTGGTATCTGCTCCTTTGTACGAGGAGGAACAGGAGGAGCACTGCCAGAGCCCTACAAAATGACCTCCAGCAGGCTACTGGTGTGCATGTTTCTGACCAAACTGTCGGAAACAGACTCCATCAGGGTGGCATGAGGGCCCGACGTCCTCTAATGGGACCAGTGCTCACAGCCCAGCACCGTGCAGCTCGACTGGCATTCGCCAGAGAACACTAGAATTGGCAGGTCCACCATTGGCGCCCCATTCTCTTCACAGATAAGAGCGGGTTCACACTGAGCATGTGACAGACGTGAAAGAGTCTGGAGACGCCGTGGTGAACGTTATGCTGCCTGCAACATCATCCAGCATGACCGGTTTGGTGGTGGGTCATTGATGGTCTGGCATATCCTTGGAGGATTGCATAGACCTCCACGTGCTAGCCAACGAAAACATTGATGCTATTGACTGGCCCTCACGTTCCCCAGACCTGAATCCAATTGAGGACCTCTGGGACATTATGTATCGGTGCATCCAACGACGCCAAGTATCGCCACAGACTGTCCAGGAGCTCACTGATGCCCTGATCCAGGTCTGGGAGGAGATCCCCCAGGACACCATCCGCTGTTTCATCAGGAGCATGGGGCCCATACACATTACTGAGTAACATTGAGTTGCTGTGATGAAATTCATGCAAATTGGAACAGCCTATGATTTGAATTGTTTACTTTGATTAATCAGCTGGTGATTTTTGGTTTCCATTGACCGTTATGTCATTTTTTTTTTTTTATCTTTAATATATTTCATACAACGAGACCCGATGTGTGATTTAAGTGTTCCCTTAATTTTTCTGAGCAGTCTATGTTGAAAGCTTGTGCATTGACTGCTTGTCTGAATACAAGTACCCTTCCCTCCCTATGGCACTCACAACATGAATGCGTCTCACGACACAGGGAATATTTATCTTGCATAAGACATAAAACAATAAGCCAACTAGTTAAATAGATCAAATATTCCACTATGGGGATGTCTTGTTTTTTTTAATCATTGCTCGTTTTGTTTGTAGAAAAAAAGAAAGGTGGACTGTTCTAGCATCTTCAAAGTTTGCCTCGGAGGAATTATTATTTTTTTTTTTAATTTTTTGTGTGGCGGCAGTTGTTTTGCCATGGCGCAGTGCTATAGCTTAATGAATGCAGAGGAATCACTGAGGCCTGCAATCAATTATGGGGAGATTCAATAATGCTGTGGGGTTGCTTTACTGCCTCAGGTACAGGGGGGGGCTTGAATATGTGCAGGGCATCATGAAATTATCTCATTATTAAGGTTTTAAAGTGCAATGTTTAACCAACTGGCCAAAAATGGTGTCTCTGTTGAACAGCCTCAAACACACATAAAACACACCATGGAATGGTTTAAGATGATATTCTAGATTTTGCTGCAGTGGCCCATGTAGACCACAGACCTGAATCACATAAAAACCTACAACAGGAGACACAGTATTTGGTAAAGGATGGCACCCCTAAAGCAGAAGATTGTGAGTAGTTTGCTATTGAAAAGGGGGCCACATTTCCAGTTAAAAGGTGCAGCAAGCTCACTGATGGCTACATGAAGCATTTGTTAGCTATAATTTCGGCCCACGGCTGTGCAATCAATTTCAATAATTTAGCCCATGCCATTTGTCTCTATCTCAACAAAAGCTGGACAATTAAGTTTACAAAGTGGTTCTACAATGTTTAAAATCATATAACAAAAATGTGCAAATCAAGGTAGTTGGCAGAAATAGGGAATTATCTATTTTAAAGAAGTGCAAAGGTAACAATTTGTATCTAAGCCACATTCAAGTCAGGTCAAAGGTGTATGTGCCAACTACAGAGGGCCTTTCTGATAACCTGTGATCATGAAAATTCTCAAACAGTCTTTGGTTCTTATCCAAAAACGTTCTTGTTCTAGACCTATAAAAAGTCCTTATCATATTGATGGGACCAACTTCTGTTGTGCGCTCACAGGGATGAAACCCTTAGTAAAACCCATTGACTCCTTTGTACGTCTCACTTCACCTGCAGACAGGGTTGCCATTTCATTGACTGTAAACAGCGCAATCACCCGCATTTTTTCTATACAACCTGTATTTTTTCTATACAACCTGTAAATTGACCCACCCAAGCCCAATTTTGCCCACACACTGTCATTAAAAATAGCCCAATTGTGCGGGAAACCTCCCCATCTGACAACACTGCCTGCAGAGCATCAAGTGACGAGTTGAACACACACATCTATCTTAAGAGGAAAGTACTGGATGTTGTGTGCCCTCTCTAAAAGGACAGCTCTAACATTTTATCTCTGTTGGTGCCGTTATCAAGCGCAACAATAGAGGCGATGATGACGGCAGTTACCATGACAACGTTGGCCAGATGCGCAGAGCACAGAGCATAGACCCCCCCGGAGCCCCCCACCACTGGAGCGCGCATGTCTGTTATGGACACTGTCAGGGAACCTGTAGATAGAGGAAAAGATTGAAAGTAGGAGAGGTGGAGGGAAAGAGATGTTCAGAAAGAGACAACAATAGAAAATGTTGGGGGAGGGAGAAAGAGAGAACAATGGTTAGATTCTTCCTCCTCATCATCATCAACATCATCATCATCACACATCAGTGGCAGTCACCTTCATCCAAGCATCACTCTGAACCTACAAGTATACATTGTCTGTCTGTCTGCCTGTATGTATGTCTGTATTCATGATAGAAGTCTAATCAGAAAAATGCACAGAAGAGCTACGGGCCAATTCCTCACCTAGAATGATCATAACATGGCAGTTTAAGTTTTGGTTCAGACACTGGCCAAGTTAAATCATGGGGCAAAAAGTGAATGTAGACATCCTCTACGTTGGTATCAGCATTTCACAAGGACATTAACATAATTTAAATATACACTTGCACAATGTTATAAACATGTTATCACCACGCTATATGTATGGTATCATCATGTTATATCTATGGTATCACCAAGTTTTATGTATGGTATCACCAAGTTTTATGTATGGTATCACCAAGTTTTATGTATGGTATCACCAAGTTTTATGTATGGTATCACCAAGTTTTATGTATGGTATCACCAAGTTTTATGTATGGTATCACCATGTTTTATGTATGGTATCACCATGTTACATGTATGGTATCACCAAGTTTTATGTATGATATATTCATATTAAAAGTATCACCATTTGAAATTATTGGAATCACGAGTTTGAATATTTAGTCACAATTGTAAATGTAATTCATGATTTAAAGACATTGTCTCACCTAATAGTTTTTTAGGCACAAACTGTAACAACATTTACATTAAGACTTTAGATGACGACATCCGCCAGCTAATATTGTCGCAATTACAGTTAAGTGGCTTTGCGGTAATGTTTTTTCAAACTGTCTTTTTAAAAAGATATAGCCATCCTACTACAACATATAACAATGTTGTTTTACTGTAGACACTGAAGTAATCACCAGGTAACACAGTTACAGTGACACAATGAAATACAACAAAATCTCAAGCAGTAAATCACAGTGGCAGTTACTCACAAGCACAGAGTCAGCCATGTAAATTAACAGAAATTTAAAGGGTCGGATGAAACAAAACGTTATTCTTTTAATTTATTACAGCAAGTATGTGCTGGCATTCTGATCACAGATCCATAATGCATGTTTTCGTCGTCGTCGTCGTCGTGTGCGTGTGTGCGTGTGTGCGTGCGCACAAAGACAGCTGGGAGTACAACTCCTTAAAAAGCAGGCTGTGGTGGTGAGGTGATCATCATCAGATGACAAATGGTAATCAGTGTTTTTCCTGAGTCATTTATCCCCTCTCTCCCCAACACTTACAGGTCTATTTTACATGGTTTCATGGAGGATTTGTGGCTTGATGATGAAGTGGGTGCAGCAGCTGAAGATTTGTAAAGAACCATTATGCCCCATTTTTGGATTCATTTTTGTTTCCTAGAAATTGCAATTACATAATGAGTGGTATATGCGCTCTTGTCTAAACAAAGACAAGTGAGAAACAGAGTGTTTTTTTTGTCCTTGTGAAATCTTAAACATTTTTAACTAAATATGGTTAGATTATTAAACTTTTTGAAACTTTTATTTCCCAGACCTGCTATAAGTGAAGCTTGGATGTACCAATGAACTAGTGACATTTACAGAACAAACAAATATCTAATAATACTGTGCTCATACTATGAATTGAACTTAATTCATAACAGAAATCAGAGAGCTAGTAATACTGTAGTCATCCTAGAATTAAACTTTAAAGCAGAGCAGAAGGAGCCGTCTTCATGTTGTAACGCGGCTAAGTTGGCAGTGATAACAGCAGTTTTTTTTAGCACAAGCACAGCGAGCTGCCTCATGACAACAGTTACATTGTAAGCAGCCAGCAGCCCAGGGCGACCTGCCACAAGTCACTGAAGGGATGCATCATCTGGAGTTCGGTTAGGGGATTATGTGCTGGTGGGCTGAGAGGAAGGGGAAGTGATGGAGTCCGTCGGGAGGAGAGAAGTGTTCCACACGACTTCCTCCTCCTGCTAGCACAGCTCTGATTAAAGGGCTTCGGAGGTAAATATTAACCAGGGCCTGTCATCTGGGCTCTACTGCTTATGGGGTATTGGATATTTTGTGATAGCTCACTCAAAAGGAGCCCAAATGTGAAGATTATTTCTGTGTGGAGATTGCAGATGTATTTATTGTGCTTATTTTGAAAGCATCATCAAGTTCATCCTTCACTCACTATGTGTACAATATGTTGTCAGTATGAATCATTTTGTTGGGCATAGAATGTCTTTTTACATGACATACACAGTGATATTTACAGTGAAAATAATCCTCTTTTGAAGGCGAACTTGACTCTCCAGTTCAACTTGTCAAACAAAAACTAGCATGGTAGAGAAGTTAGTGGATGATGCCCTTAAGAAATGGCTAACCATGCATGTCTCACTTTTCATGGATCATGTTCTGATGTGGAAAGGCAAAACTGATCCAACACCAGGGCTGAATGCCTAAGGCTACATTTATATGGAGTCACTCCAGTGGCTCGACTGGCAGATACAGAAATGAACAGAAGATGAGGTAGTAAAAATCCCTCAGCTCCCACACAAAAAAAGCTAATCTATCTCCCTCTCTGCACCCACCTCCATGTTTTCAGATCAGACATTTTTGGTCATTTGAAATACCAACAATGAAGCTGCCTGTTGGAGTATTTGGATAAAAAAAAAACTGTTGTAGGTGGAACAGGTGGAATTATAGTGGTCATGTTACACATTTTAGGTGATTTTGTACAGATAATGGAGAGATCAACCAGTGTGTGACCACAGTGTAGTCTAAAACAAGATTTCCCTGTTGATGATATTCCCACATCTTGTGGTCAAAATATCACTCTGAAATTGTGAAAATTATGAAAATTTAGTTATTGTGTGATAACTCTTGATAATATTATTATCAAGAGTTATCACACAAATAATATCTGCCTGTTCATGCCGAATGGATCTTTTGGCCTACCATTTAATGTCTCAGTTTATCTGACTGTTACAGACCAATGAGTTCAGCTGGGTAAATGTGTGGGCCATAGACATTCCAATCAGCCAGTCAGGGTTCTGTAAGGAAATATCTTCCAACTTGTTTCCTAACGCCAACATGATTAGATTGAATGTTTCCAAAGTAGGAGTAGTTGTGTATGCACACAGTGATATATAGACAGAGTGAATCTATAAAAATAAGTGTATTTTAAAAAGACTCCACAGGGTTTTAACCTATCTTGTTACATGACTTGTACACTTTAAAGACAGCTAAGGGCACACATCGACTGATTGGCAGAGAGCATTAACATGCATAGAGCACCATTTCTTGATTGGTCGGTCAATAAGTAAACCAGAAAGGGACGCTGCAAGGACAATGAGTGGTGATTAATTCATGTGATTCACACATCACGAGACTCAGCACAGTCAAAATGGATATCATGCTTAGTGCTTCTATTCAATTTAACTATTCACTTTCAAACAACGTGTATACATTTTTTGTTTAGGTAACACCAGGGGTGTCACCAGACCCGGGTTGAAGGGGGTTTAGCCCCAGAGGTTTTTTGGTCAGCCTCGAGTGTTTTACAGGATGGTGTCACTGAAACGTGCACAACAAGATTTCTAGTGAGACAGAATAAATCATTAGCAATAGTTGACATTTACCACACTCCACTTTGCCTCAGCCTTAAACCAGGCGCTTGAGAAGTCAGAAGCTCAAGAACTCTACCTTTCAGAGCTTTTCAATGGAGGGTATTTCTATCCTCTGGAAGGAATGTTTTGTTTTACGTTCAGGCTGCTCTTTGTACGGGCTCATCTCTGATGAACCCATCCCAAACGCATTCAACCTTCTGGTCCCACAAGAGAGCGGTACTGCAGTCAGCACTCTCCCACTCCAAAGGCTGCCTTGCCGGGTGAATAAACTGAGGAAATGCCTGATCAAATTCATTTACCAAGCAGAACTGGAGTGAGAGGGGAGGAGCAAAAGAGAGATAGGGTGAGAGGAAAAGAGGGCAAGGGAGGGAGTAAGAGTAAGAAAGATTTAAAAAGTACCACGAGAGAAAAAGGATGTAGAGAGAAACAGCCTATTTTGGAGGGACAACCGATTAATGCAGATACAAAACTTTATAAAAGGCAGCCAGGCATTTGTGTGTTTTCTCGAGGGGTGGTGGTTTAGTCACAGTAAGAGGAGTAACTACTGCTCCTCAGGTAACATGAAACTGACACCCTTTAACGAAACACAGATTGCTTCACCTAGCTGGCAGGTTGCTTCACCTAGCTGGCCCATTTTCATCGGTGGACTTCAGAATAATATTTGTAATTGTGGAAAATGCCATGGTCATGTTTTCTTTGCTAAGAAAGGTACAAGGGACATGGGAGAGGAGAGGTTTCACTCCTTGCCATATTGATAAGGTTCACAGTTCCATCTCAACCACATCACCAGGACGATATAGCCTCAAGATCCCAAGATCCTCCAGATCCCAATCATCGGAATACTTTGCCTGTTCAATAGTTTGTGATGGCTTTCTAATGTTCTTTGTGCCTAGCCTGCCTTCCTTGTTTACAATTTAGCTTATCCTAATCTGTACCTTTGCCTGAGCATTTTTGACATATGCACTTGTATTTTGGATTTTGCCTTATGCCTGCTCCTTTTATGCTTCTGCCGTGCCATTCTTCATATTCCCCATCTTACTCTTTTTAAATTGCTGCTAGTTTACACCTATGTATATTATTGCTCTATTTTTGCTATGTTTTTGCTTTATATATTTCTTAATTCTTACTACGTAGATTTGGTGTGCCATGTCACAAGAATTTCATTGTGCAGGATGATGCTGTGTTATTCTGTGCATTTGATAAATAAACTTTGAACTTCTGGATTTCCTGTGTATCGACTTCTGCCTGTTTACATCTGACCATGCTGTTTGCCTCCTCCTATGTGTTGTGCTGAAAATAAATTTACCCGCTCTGCAATTGGGACTATACCTCTGCCTCTCCCGAGTCTTATTGTGGGAGAATCAGTGGAGCAACTTCACCAACGAGACATACGAGTATGCGAGAAACATTTTACTGCAGAGGATCGTGACCCATGTTCCCTTAGAAGAGGACTAAAGGCGAACGCAATTCCATCAAGTTACCCAGTTCAACCCGTGGAGATGACAGATTGTAAGTAATACTTCTGATTGCTATGTTACAATACCAAGTACACATTGCCTCCGGATAATCCCAACAAGGGCTCATTGCCCCCCTTTAGCGGCTGTCCGAGCCTCTAGTTCGGTCAAATTATCCTCTGCGTATTCTGGTTCGACCAAGTAAGGCCCTATCCCCCAAAAAGTGGTGTTCCTGGTTGTATTCAGAATCAGACATAATATATATTTATTTTCCTTTTTCTCTCAAGCAAATAAAGTTTGACAGTCCGAGGTTAATATCAATGACGAAATGGGTAACTTGCTTTCTAGCTTGCAAATAATAACTTTTGTTTACTGTGATGTATACACTTTTCCCGAAAGAATGAGTGGATTGATACAATTGTGAAGAAAACTGACCGATAAACACAGGAAGTACCTGTTTATTTGAAATGAGAATTCTATTGTGAAAATTAAAACTTTATTTTGAGGAATACATCGTCATGTTCTTTGAGGTAAACAGCACCACTAGTCTGTTTGGAGTGCTTTAAAGTAGTTTTCCGCTTGCAATGCAGCTTTTATATTGTGGTACACACTATTTCCATTCATAAATTTGGATGATGCTAATAACGCTAATTATGTACTGAGACAGAGCTGAATAATGGATTGTTTTAAAAAATGACTATGTGCCTTCAGGAACAACTCAGGGTAAGTGGACTGTGACCCAAATATGATTTTTAGACAAACTATCCCTTTAAATAGTGTGACTGGGTACAACGTTAACACCTGCATCAAGCTGGATGACGTCATGGTGGTGGTAGGTCTGATGATGAGCTTAAAGGGAGGTGGTCAGGGACCGGTGGTCTGCATCACAAACAATCTGATTGTAGAGTAGATGAAAGGTGGGGTGAGAAAGCCCCTATCCACATCGACAGACTGAAGTAGAACATGTCTTGCACTACCAGAGCCAGAAGGTGGTAACTGACATGATTGCACAGCTTCTACCCCCAAGCCTTAAGATTTAAACAAGAGTGACTGTAGGAGCCATCATTTAATACTGTTAATAGTTAGTGAAAACTGCCCCTTGTGGTTACCATTAAAACAGGATATTGAGCCAGCTGTATCAAGGTGACTGAGCCAGTATTAATTGAACTGAGTTGAATTGAACTGAGCTGGTCTCACTCCATAGACACACTTGTTCTGACCAATTTACACATTATTATATGCTTCTGTTTAATACGTTATCTTTTGGTTTTGTTTCATTACATTATCTTATACGTTTGTAGCTTTAGTTGGTGCATGCATCAAACAGTAAGGATAGGCCTAATTAATTTGCTCGCACACATTCATTCCATTTCTCACCAAACAACCCGCTGAATCAAGAAAACTTAAGTGAAGTTAATGAATCAAACATTAATTGAAACACAGGGAAAAATGCTTTTACCTTCTGTCTAAATATGACTTGTGTGGATATACAACCTTGTTTCTTAAAAAGTTGGAATGCTGTGTGAAATGTAAAGAAAAACAGAATGCAATGAGTGCTTTTAAACCCTATATTCTATAGAAAATAGCACCAAGACAACATATCATATGTTGAAACTAAGAAATGTTATTGTTTCTTGGAAAATACAGCTCTGGAAAAAATTTATAGACCACTCCTAATTTTTCTTAAAGCAGCGTCTCTACATGTATGGCAGCCATTCCATTCCAGTGTCTGTTAAATTCCAACACAGGCACACCTCATTTTACTTAATGAGGTACTGATTAGGTGATAACCTGAATAAAATCTAATTTTACGAGGAAAAATGTATAAAAACCACTGCTGTGGGACCAGCTGGATGGCAAAAACAGTGCAAGTAGTACCTCAAAGGTAATTTGAATAAAAAAAATCACTATTCAGCATGACAAAAGAGTTGAAAAGAAAAGCTTTGAGTGAGGAAAAGAAGGGTTCAATTCTGGCTTTACTGGCAGAGAGATAGTGAGCGTTAGGTTGCTTCCATCCTGAAAATTTCAAAGATGGCGGTTCATAAGAACAAGGTCAAGCAACAGACATTGGGGACAACAAAGCTACAGACTGGCAGAGGACGAAAACGACTGTCCACTGACCGACACTGTCCACTGAATGTCACTCAACTGTAGGATGACATCAAGTGACCTACAAAAAGAATGGCAAACAGCAGCTGGGGTGAAGTGCACGGCGAGGACTGTTCAAAACAGGCTCCTAGGGGCAGGGCTGAAGTCGTGCAAAGCTAGAAAAAAGCCCTTCATCAATGAGAAGCAAAGAAGAGCCAGGCTAAAGTTTGCAAAAGACCATAAGGATTGGACCATAGAAGAATGGAGTAAGGTCATCTTCTCTGGTCGTCTAATGGTTAGATGGAGACCTGGAGAGGCCTACAAGCCACAATGTCTCGCACCCACTGTGAAATTTGGTGGAAATCGGTGATGATCTGGGGATGCTTCAGCAAGGCTGGAATCGGGCAGATTTGTCTTTGTGAAGGACGCATGAATCAAGCCAAGTACAAGGTTATCCTGGAAGAACACCTGCTTCCTTCTGCTCTGACAATGTTCCCCAACTTTGAGAATTGTTTTTTCCAGCAGGACAATGCTCCATGCCACACAGCCAGGTCAATCAAGATGTGGATGGAGGACCACCAGATCAATACCCTGTCATGGCCAGCCCAATCTCCAGACCTGAACCCCATTGAAAACCTCTGGAATTTGATCAAGAGGAAGATGGACGGTCACAAGCCATCAAACAAAGCCGAGCTAATTTAATTTTTGTGCCAGGAGTGACATAAAGTCACCCAACAGCAATGTGTCTGACTGGTGGAGAGCATGTCAAGACGCATGAAAGCTGTGATTAAAAATGAGGATTATTCCACCAAATATTGATTGTAGAACTCTTCCTAAGTTAAAACATTAGTATTTTGTTGTTGAAAAATGAATATGAATTTGTTTTCTTTGCATTATTTGAGGTCTGAAAACAATGCATCTTTTTTTGGTTATTTTGACCAGTTGTTGTTTTCTACAAATAAATACTCTAAATGACAATATTTTTATTTGGAATTTGGGAGTAATGTTGTCAGTAGTTTATAGAATAAAACAAATGTACATTTTACTCAAACACATACCTATGAATAGTAAAACCAGAGAAACTGAATTTTGCAGTGGTCTCTTAATTTTTTCCAGAGATGTGCATGCTCACTTTGATATTGATGCCAGCAACACGTTTCAAAAAAGCTGGGACAGAGGCACCACAAGACTGGAAACATTGTGTATTGCTAAAAAACTAAACCTGATGGAATATCACACAACTAATTAGGTCAATTGGCAACAGACCAGTAACATGATTGAGTATTAAAAGATCATTCCAAAGAGGATGGGCCAATCAGAAGTGAGGATGGGGAGGGGTTCACCACTCTGTGAAAGACTGCGCAGGCAACGAGTGCCACAATTCAAGAATAACGCATCGCAACGTAAAATTGCAAAGAGTTTGGGCATCTCATCATCTACGGTACATAAAATAATTAAAAGATTCAGGGAATCTGGAGTAATATCTGTACGCAAGGGACAAGGGCAAAAACCAATATTGGATTGCTGTGATCTTCAGGCCCTCAGGTGGCACTGAATTAAAAACAGACACGATTCTGTAGTGGAAATCACTGCATGGGCTCAGGAACACTTCTGAAAACCACTGTCTGTGAACATAGTACGTCGCTGCATCCACAAATGCAAGTTAAAACTCTACCATGCAATGAAGAAACCATACATAAACAACATCCAGAAACACCAGCGCCTTCTCTGGGCCCAAGCTCATTTAAGATGGACTGAGGCGAAGTAGAAAACTGTCCAGGGTCTGATGAATCATGAGACTCTTTATGGGAATCATGAACGCCGCATCCTCCGGGCCAAAGAGGAGAGGGACCATCCAGCTTGTTACCAGCGCAAAAGCCAGCATCCGTGATGGTATGGGGGTGCATTAGTGCACATGGCATGGGTGACTTGCACGTCTGTGAAGGCACCATTAATGCTGAACAATATATACAGGTTTTGGAACAACATATGCTGCCATCCAGACAACGTCTTTTTCAGGGAAAGCCTTGCTTATTTCAGCAGGACAATGACAAACCACATTCTGCACGTTTCATAACAGCATGGCCCTGTAGTAAAAGAATGCGGGTGCTAAACTGGCCTGCCTGCAGTCCAGACCTGTCCCCTATTGAAAACATTTGGCACATTATGAAATGCAAATAAAGTAAAGGAGACCTGTTGAGCAGCTGAAATCCTATACCAAGCAAGAATGGGACAACATCCCACTTTCAAAACTAAAGCAATTGGTCTCCTCAGTTCCCAAACGCTTACAGACTGAAAGAAGAGGTGATGCAACACAGTGGAAATGATGCCCCTGTCCCACTATTTTGACACGTTGCTAGCGTCAAATTCAAAATGATTTTGCCAAAATCAATAACATTACTCAGTTTCAACTTTGAATATGTTGTCTTTGTACTTTTTTAAAATTAAATACAGGGATAAATGATTTGCACAGCATTGCATTCTGTTTTTATTTGCATTTTATGCAGTGTCCTCGTATTTGGAAACATGGTTGGTCACAAAGAAAGCCATAAATGATAAATGATTTTCAAATGGCTTTTAGCACTACCTTTTCAGTATTTTAATCACTGTATATGTTCTGTTTTACAAATTTTTTAAACTTCTGTAGAATTGTAGAAGGTCCCCAGATAGCCTAACATTTTAATTGATTATAGAGCACAGATTTTTAAATGATGTGTGCTACTGTTTCTTTATCAGTTTTTGCACAACAAGACTAGGACATCTGTAGACCTTGCTGCCCTGGTGGGGGGACATAACTGGAAGCTAGCCATCTGTCTAGACTATCCTCTTTGATAGGGTCATAACTTGAAAGGGCATTTACTCGAATGAGCATCCATTTTCAAGTCTCATTTAAACTATAATGGTCCTGTCAGTCCTGGAAAGTTTATTTAAAATATGGAGGTATACCTGGGATTGAGATGAACGCTCTCTCTGCCTGCCAGACATTCTCAATAACTTTTTGAGTAAGAAGAGAAGTTAAATATCCTCATTCTTCTCTCTGTTGCTTTTCTTCAAGGGGAGCGGCACAATCTACAATCAGTCCCATCCAATCTGCCAGCCCCATCCATCTCTCTAGCTTGGTTTAGAGCAGGAGCACAGAAAGTGGGGTAAAGGGGTAATACACCCAAAATACACATTCCTATGATACACACAATGCAAATACAACAATACACTGTATATTTTGAAATTCTGCATTTCATGGAGCGACTCGCTGGTCTCATCAGCACCTCAGTGACGTCAAAAAAGAGCAGGACTGTTCCAGAACAGGTCAAACACGTCCCAGGATTGTTGTAAATAAAACAATCTCCCATCTCCACGTCATTGCTCTGCTCACTAAGAATGACAATATCTCAACTTTGTTTAAAAAAAAGTTTTCATGTCAACTACAAAACCCACAGTGCAATGCTCTTTCTACGCTGGCTGGCTAGATAAATGTAGCAAAAAAGTCAACATCAGTATGTGAAGTTTCACATAGTCAAGTTAAAGTCTCTTTTTTCCACGATATTTCAGCAAAACTCCAACTGCATTCATTGATAAAGGTAACCCAATTTAACGAATCACACAAAAAGGTTAACTTTAAAACCATTCATGCAATTAAATTAACAGGAATGCAGTTTCCATAAGTGAAAAAAGTTAGTTCACCACTACCTTTGCCATCACATTAAATAACTAACATTTGAATTAGGTGCACAAAAACAGGTGCAAATGATTAGAAAAACATTAGAGTAATTCGGGAGGTTGCAGCCTTGCAAATAAGATTTGAAAGTTATCTGAGGCCCTCAAAAAAAGATTATTGATGCCAATAAATCTGGGGGGAGTTACGGAGTTATGATTTTCAAGCAATTCGAAGTATATCATTCCACTCCCCGACAGAGGTCCAGACCACTGGCAATCTGAGGACAGGTCGTTCCAACAAATTCAGCTCAAGAGCTCACTGAACAATGTTCATAGAAGTCTCTAAGAACCCCAGAGTAAAAAAGATCTATAGGCCTCTCTTGCCACAACCATGTCAAAGTGCATGAATTAATCATCAGAAAGTGACCACACAAACTTGTCCCACATGGGAGGTCAGAAAGGAAGAAGCCTCTCCACTCAAAAAAGAATAAACACGACTAATGTTTGCCTGACAACACCTGATTAAGACCAACTACTGCAACAAAGTGCTGTTGACAAATTAGGGAAAGATGGCGTTGTCTGGCAGAAATGCCAGACACCATGTCTCGAGAAAACAAAACACTGCATTTGAAAAGAAGTACCTCATACCAACCTTAAAGCACCTATCAAAAAGCTGAAGCAGAACCAAAACATTGATCTTGTGACAAGACAGTGATCCTTTGGGGGGACTTGAAGTGGGCCGTGCATACAAGAAAGGCCTCGAACATGACACAGCTGAAGCAGCACTGTAAAGATGAATGGGAAAAAAATCCTCCCAGTTGATGTAAGAGACTGAATAAAAAAATAAAATTCAACAGGAATTAAAAAAAAAAAAAAAAAAATCAAAAGTTACCAGAAACACCCACATTAAGTTATTTCAGGGGAAACGCCAGCAAATGAAGCTAGGGGTGTACTTTTTAAATGGAAATGCATTTCTGTAGATTTTTGATGAATAAATTATTGAGAAGTATGATCTTTCAGTGATATTTTTTAAATTAGGTTATCTTTATCTGTCAATAGTGCTGAAGTGAAGATTATATATCCATATGTCCAAATGTAAAAAAAGGACAACTTGTAATAACTTTTTCACATAACTGTAGTTGTAAAATTACTTCAGCAAACTGCCTTATCAGTTTAAAAGTAACCATGTTCAACCTGGTAAATATTTTGTTTCAGGTTTCTGTGTCATTGTGCAAGTCAGCAAGCAGTGACACAGTGAGGGAAATGCACTAAAAGCTTTGCTTTACAGTAACTGGGGATATAGTTGTCTGATGGTGCAACGTGTAGTTGATAAATGTAAACAAAATATTTATTTTGTAATGATGATATAGATGGATGTGTTCTAGACAAGTATTTTTGTACCGCCTATCAGCTAATTTGCCAATCTGGGGAGAGAGTAATAAGTGTTATAAAATATGAAATGTATATTCAGGGACCAGAATATATAGCTATGACATGTTACTAGTATCACACAATTTCCAGAAGCCGCAGACGGACCACTTAGAAAGTTAAATCATGATGAGAAATGTTTACCAAAAAATGGAACATAAAATTACACAACATAGTTATTCCATTGTTGAGGGTAAATTACCCCTTTAAGACCTTAGAATGACCCAAACGGGAAAAATGAAACTGAGGCCATTTACACACCACCCCAGTTCACACATACAGGGTCACCAAGGGAATGAGTCTCTACAAATCATGTATTCCTGTAGAGATAAAAGACAACACACTGACACCTGGAGATCTAGTCAAAACAAACCATCGTAGACCCTATACTAAGCAGACAGAGATACCACAACACAACAATCCAGTCCAAACACACAGCTGAGTTCCACCTAATCAAAGGGTCCTCTATACACCACTCTATCAAAACAAAAGCCGCAGTAACAACATTAGTGGTCTGCCACAGCAGTACTTCATCCCAGAGGGAGACATAAAATTCATAAATTCTGCACCGAGCTAAGCACCCAGTCCAAAGACACCTTGCCCTTGGTGTCCTCAGAAATTGATTCAGTTTATTCTATCACAGGCAGCTTTCTGCTCTGCCTTAATTTGCCAGACAGCGAAAAAAATATGATAAAATATTTATGTTTCCCAGGAGCACAGGGGGCATCAGCAAAAATCAATAGTCACCAGCAGTCACATCCTCAGAGCTGCTAAGAGGAGAGACTATTTGGCACAGCACCAGGCGTTAGTGACCAGCTAATCACATCTGACCTCGAGGTGTGTGTGTGTGTGTGTGTGTGTGTGTGTGTGTGTGTGTGTGTGTGTGTGTGT
>JACXGI010008199.1:0-34311 GCA_016801175.1 Esox masquinongy
CTCACCACAACTCTACTCATCCATGTCTCTCTCACCACAACTCTACTCATCCATGTCTCTCTCACCACAACTCTACTCATCCATGTCTCTCTCACCACAACTCTACTCATCCATGTCTCTCTCACCACAACTCTACTCATCCCCCCACCTCTACTCAACCGTTTCTTTATCTCCACATCCCTGCGCATCCATTTCTTTCTCGCCACGCCTCTACACATAAAATTTGTTTCTTTGTTCATGTTCTTCTCTGTGACAATGGGATGACTTGAGAAGGGATGAGTTGAGAAGGGATGAGTTGAGAAGAAATTAGGAATCCTGTAGGACCACTTAAAGAGGCGGGTTATTAAGTGGGCTTCAAGGAACGACCACCTTTAAGTCACACACGCACACACATTCTGGACAATTTAATGAGTCTGTGAGTTATGACCCTCGTTATGTTGGGCTTAGTGGTTCACACAAGTCTGTCTCCCTCGTGTGTGTGTGTGTGTGTGTTTGTGTGTGTGTGTGTGTGTGTGTCTGTGTGTGTGTGTGTGTTTGTGTGTGTGTGTGTGTGTGTCTGTGTGTCTGTGTGTGTGTGTGTGTGTGTGTGTGTGTGTGTGTTTGTGGAATAGGTTAGCTGTTGAACGGCGCCATTTACACGTAAGTCATCGACTGAGTCGCAAATCACGACACGCCAACCGGTGATTCGTCAGTGAATTGACTGAACGGCAGCTGGAAGCAGCGGAGGTCTTGACGGCAGTTGGTGAATGTGCTCTCAGCATCTGTCACAAGACAGTAGGATGCCCCAATTGACAAGGACCACTTGTTGTGTCTAGCAGATTTTTCTTCACTGTTAAACTGAAAAGGGAAAGGGACATTTTGCCCACGAAGATGCACGAGGGTTGGCTTCCTCTCTTTGGGATTATCATCTACACCTACATTATCAGCTACACCTACATTATCATCTACACCTGCATTATCAACTACACCTACATTATCAGCTACACCTACATTATCATCTGCACCTGCATTATCAACTACACCTACATTATCATCTACACCTACATTATCATCTACACCTGCATTATCAACTACACCTACATTATCAGCTACACCTACGTTATCATCTACACCTACATTATCGACTATACCTGCATTATCATTTACATGTCTGCCTGCAGACCTTTGTCAAGCCTCTGACACAGTTAGACCTATCAGACACGTGATGCAGCTGTACTGTGTGTTTATAAGACAGCTGACCGTACTGAGGGCTCTATGGCCTGTCACAACATTAAAGGGGGAGTCTGTGATTCATGAATATGGATGTGGCTCGGCCACTCAGACCCTGGTGGTAATTTATGTCCCTGCCAGTGGACGACCAGAGCCTCCTTGACCGTTTAGGACACGATGGAAACAAGAAGATCAGAGCGGGTGCACACACACACACACACACACACAAACACACACTGGACCCCCCTCTAATTATACATATCCTATGTAAATATGTATGATTTTTAGTTCATGTGTGTGTATATACGTGTGTGTGTATGTACGTGTGTGTGTGTTTAGTGCAGCAGCTCTTTGATGTGGTCTGGTCTTTGAACGCTTTCCAAAATGGCCGTCCAAAACCTGAACCAGACACACACACACACACACACACACACACACACACAGAAGAGCGTAGTGTCAGTTAAATCCTCTCCACCAGCCTGTCTGTCTCCGCTGCTGTGTGTGTGAACATCAGATAGACTAGTAAATGTTCTCTCCTGCCAACAGAGAGATGAGAGCATACTGTACACAAAGACTACCTTTCAAATAGCAACCCCCCCACTTTCTCTCTCTCCATCGCTCTCCCCTTCTCTTTCTCTACCTCTCCCATCATTTTTTTCCTCTTCATGTGTCTTTCTTGCTCCGTGCGCGTTTGTATGCACGTATGCTTGTCAATGCGCAAAACACCCTCATAGTCAGTGTTCCCTTCTCAGCACAAACAGTAGTCAAACCAAGTTGACGATGACATACTTGGTAGGCGTAGTGAGCGGCTCGGATGATGTCATATTTGTGATGTCATGCCAGGTGGACATAGCAAGCGACTCGGATGATGTCATATTTGTGATGTTATGCCGGGTGGACATAGCAAGCGGCTCGGATGATGTCATATTTGTGATGTTATGCCGGGTGGACATAGCAAGCGGCTCGAATGATGTTATATTTGTTATCTCCTACTTGACAGATATGGTCAGTGACTCGGAGGATGTCATATTTGTTATGTCATACTGGGTAGACATAGCAACAAAGATGATGTCATAACATAGAGAGCGACTCGGACAATGTCATATTGTTGATGGCATATCTGCTGGACATAGTCAGCGACTCGAATGATGTCATATAGTTCATATCATACTGGATGGACAGTCAATGGATTATCATGACGGTGATGTCATGGGGTGAGATAAAACGACTTGGAATAATCAATTCATTGCATAAAGTGAGAGATTCACCTTTATGTTTTCAAAGACAACTGGTATTATTACTTTTTCTTTCCGGACACACTCTCTTCTGAAACTTGCCTCGTCTCGTCTATCTGAATATCAGACAGGCTCACGACAAACACAGGTTGCAGAGATCTTGTCCTTGTAATTACTAAACTAATGAATAAATCAGGTTTTATTCTGATTATGTTCATTCAGATTCCTCTGGAGAAGCTGTGTTACCTCAGGGGAAGACAAGAGAACAAGAAGTCTATCACTCTCACCCCCTCCTCTCCCCTTCCCCCCTTCCTCCCTCCCTCCCTCCCTCAATCCCTCCTTCCATTCATCCCTCGCCTCTTTCCACTTAACTCCTCAAGGCTGAGGATCAGAGGGTAGAAGGTACACAGCGAATGTACTGGAAAGACCTCAGGCAGCTCAGCTTCATTGTAAGGACACACACACACACACACACACACACAGCACCTCAGCCGTGACCAAAGCTTCTAAACAGGTACAGAGAGGTCTCACTTCAGGAGGAGGGGTGCCGTTTCACCCCCCCGGGCTGCACTGGTCTCAGACAGAGAGACGTCTGTCTGTTAAACATAACCACTCCCCCGGTGCTAAATGGGACATCCCATGTACGAGGCCAACCCAAACTGGGAGATTAAGGGCCCACCTGTCTACTTCTGAGTACCGATCCAAGTGTGTGTGTGTGTGTGTGTGTGTGTGTGTGAGCGATCCAAGGTCATCCTTTCGTTTTACGTGAGATCTGCCAGTCTGACTGAACTGTTTGCATAGTGCGAGTGGTGTGTATGTGTGTGTGTGTCTAATGAGGTGCATCATTTGGCGTGACTCCATAACCATAACACCGGGCGCTTGCTTCTCTCTAAAACCAACCACAGGAGGCTGGCGCTTCCCAAACTGCATCTCGACCCCTCTCTAGTGCACTATACTGTAGGCAGGATATACAGTGCCTTTGGAATGTGCAGGGTTCATCTGTAAATGTGTAATTTTAACACTCGGTATGATAAAATAAAAGTATTGGCTGGCAAAATGTGACTATTCATATTCAAATCAGAGAGAGACACAGACAGGGTAGGAATGAGATGGAGAGGTAAGGATGGTGAAAGAGGGAAAGAGAAAAAAGACTGTGTGTGCGATAAAGGAAGGGAGAAATGGGGAGATGAGAGACAGTGTGTGTGCGAGAGAGAGATGGAGAGAGAAAGAGATGGAGAAAGAAGGATGGAGAGAGAGAGAGGGAACGAGAAAGAGATGTGTGAAAGAGGAAAAGTGAGATGGAGAGACGAGAGACAGTGTTTGTATGACAGTCTGTGTGAGTGAGAGAGAGACAGAGAGAGTTGGGGAGAGAGGTGACATCATTAACGCAGCACAGCTCTCTAGCGGTGGAGATGAGAGGCACGTCTCGTCGGTTCCTAAGGAGACCAAACGGAGGTTCTCATTTCAAGGTTCTAAATCTGTATGCGACTTTCCCTGGTGGAGCACAAAGTCAAAACACTGACACAGACAGACAAGTGTTCGAATGTCATATTATTAGCCACGTACAGTGTTGTAACCATATGCAAACAGTTATACGTAGGACTGACAAGGGAAAATAAAGAGATAAATATTGTTTATGTTTACCATAATGTTTGAGCTACACTGGTTGCCCTTTTCCTATGGAAACGGGTCAAAAGTCACACGGCCCGCGATTTCACATCACAGAAAATTTGGCCTGACAGATGCATGAGCTCATCAGCCGTTGACTTGTTTTGAAATTCTCGGGGGAATTGCGTGTCACTAATGTGGTTGAGCATTCGGCTGGAGGTCGGGAAGTGCAGCTCCGCTTCCACGTCACCCTGTGGCCGGCCTGCACATAAGCCTGTCTGCCTCTGATGGCCTCCTTCACAGGGGACGTCATGCTCTCTGAGTCTGTGCACGTCTAATCCTGGGTCAGCGCCAGGCGTCTGTGGGCTTGGACTCTATGGGCCTCAAGTCTTTTTGGTCGGAATCCAGGTCTCCCTTTGGTCCCATAGCGTTTTCATTGTGTTTTCTTTCAGTCTAATGAGTTTGCACAACGGCACGCATCGTCACACACGAAGGCCGCTGCTCGCTTTTGCGATACGCAGCAGACCATCGACAGGCCTTCAATCCTCCCCCAGCTCCTCCGCACTCCTCCCCAACCCCCACCTCGCCCCACACCCTCTTCCGCAGCGCCTGAGATGTCAGAGTGATCATTCAGCAGAACGCCTGCCCTCTCTCTGTCCGCGGTGTTGGGGGGGGGGGGGCGAGCGAGCGTTTGAAAAGGAAATAACATTCTGAACTTCTTTTTTCACACATTGAGCTGTTGACATTCCTCCTTTTTTTCAGGGAGAGGGGAGGCTGCCCAACAAACCCCCATCCTGGCTCTTGGCCAAGTCTCCCTGTGTCTTTATAGCCTAAAAACGTCCCGGTCTGTCAAAGTGGTCAGGTATTCTGTTCAGGGCAAGATAGCGTTCCAATTGACTGTTTTTAGGTTGATTCATTCCATTGTGCCAAATAGATTTATTTTTGTTATCTCCCAATTTGCTGTCCTGCGGCACTGTTGGGTCTGCTTGTGTCGTTCCCCTGTTCTTCTCTCTGCTCATGTCTTTGTCTTTCTCTCTCTTCATCTCTTCATCTCTCTCCTCGTCGCCTTGATAGATGCCTGCCAACTGTAATCTAATGGTGTGTGTGTGTGTGTGTGTGTGTGTGTGTGTGTGTGTGTGTGTGTGTGTGTGTGTGTGTGTTAATCTCCAGGAGAGCCCGGCCAGTGTTGATCCCAATTAACCCTTTCACCTCCTGTCCTTGGACTGACACCATACGACAGCACACAGACACACACACACACACATCAGAGGATATTACACTATCATGATGGGGTGAAAGGGGGAGAGATTTTATCAAGTCTGGGGTGTGTTTGTGTGTGTGTGTGCACAAATTACTTACCATGATATGTTCCATTGAGTGTGTTGAAATAGAGCTAAACTTCATTATTCTCCTCATCATGCAGTCACACACAGACACAGTCTCACACACACAACCACACAGTCACACACAGACACACAAAGTTTCAAATACACACACAAACACACACACACACACACACACACACACACATACAGACTGTCTCTGTACATTGTATAGACAATGGGGATGGGTTCTATTCTGCTCAGTTAATTGCATTCCCAGGGCTATCGAGGTCCTCCACATTCATATTAAATAACATAAGGCTCTGCAGAAGGGCCTCAGAGCACAACTCCAGAAACCAGAGGGCCACGTTTCACAACTCCAGACACCAGAGGGCCACGTTTCACAACTCCAGACACCAGAGGGCCACGTTTCACAACTCCAGAAACCAGAGGGCCACGTTTCACAACTCCAGACACCAAAGGGCCAAAAACAATGTACTATGTTGTGTATGGAGCAATTCATGCCCCACGTCATCAGAACATTTGTTTTGAAACTTGGAATTTTGTGATGAACTGATGCGTAGTGTAATGAAGTGTAGTAATTAACACTGGCATGGGATCCTTTAAGAGAATACACAGTAATACTAACCTGGGCCAAACCTACTATTTCTCCTCCCCTCTCCTCTCCTGTGCTCTCCTTTTTGTCCTGCACATCTTTTCCTGTTGTGTGGGTGTGGGTGTGTATTTGTGTGAGTGTGTTTGTTCTGATATGTCAGTATGATGAAAGACACTGTAAGATGTTGAACTCACACGCCTCATTGCTGAATTGTCTTGCCATGTGTGTGTGTGTCTGTGTGTGTGTATGTGTGTGTGTGTGTGTATGAGTGTGTGTCTGTGTGTGTGTGTGGGTGTGTGTGTGTGTATGTGTGTGTGTGTGTGTGTGTGTGTGTGTGGGTGTGTGTGTGTGTGTGTGTGTGCGTATGAGTGTGTGTCTGTGTGTGTGTATGGGTGTATGTGCGTATGTGTGTGTATTGTTTGTCCGTTGTGTAATTTTAACTCTGTTGTGTTTAAGATCTAGGGTTAAATCAGAATTCCCATTCATCAAAAGCAGCAGCTCTTTTCCTCGTGTTTCACACAAAAGATCAAACATAAACCAGGATGTCAAAGTGCCGGTTCAGGGCATCAGCACACACACATAAGATTAAAATACTTTACAATCCGATTCTAACTTGTCCACTTTGTCAGAGCATGCAGACCTTTGGCGTTCTGTTCTGAAAACAAGCGTAGCGATGTTTACAACATGACACTCAAACTATCACCTAGTCGGTAGAACCGCTCACATGCATTTGTCGGCACATTTGCACCTACTGGGTTGGTTACAGGGGAAGCACTTAGGTTGTCTGTCTCTCTTAAACAAAAGAAAACAACATATGGAGAACACAAACACACACACAAATAGAGTGCACACCCAGTTTGGAGTCATGGACCCGTGGAATAACCAACATATCTCTCTCTCTCTCCATCTCTCTCTCCATCTCGCTTTCCCTCTCTCTCTCTTATGGCTCAAGGACACACATATACACTCACTCATCTTCATTCTCTCACGGCTTGTAGGGCAGTGTAATGGCCATGAGATTGCTATGACCTGCTGAACACATGCGGCTGCTCGCACACACACAGAGACACACACAAACAGAGACACAAACAGATATACACAGAGACACACACAGAGACACACACACACACACACACACAGACATACACAGAGACACACACAGAGACACACACAGAGACACACACAGATATACACAGAGACACACATAGAGACACACACACACACACACAGACATACACAGAGACACACACAGAGACAAACACAGAGACACACAGAGAGACATACACAGACACACACACAGAGACACACACAGAGACACAGACATACGCAGAGACACACATAGAGACACATACAGAGACACAGACATACACAGAGACACACAGAGAGACAGACACAGAGACACACACAGAGACACACAGACAGACAGAGAGACACACACACACAGAGACACACACAGAGACACACACAGAGACACACACAGAGACACACAGACAGACAGAGAGACACACACACACAGAGACACACACAGAGACACACACAGAGACACACACAGAGACACACACAGACTCCTGGACTCCTAACTTGCTTTACTTTATTCTTGTTCTCTTTTGAGTCCTGAGTATTTGCTTGTCCTTTTGCCTTGATTTCTCCCTCCCACTATCTTCCTCTCTTTCTCAGCATGATAAACCATTAATTTAATTTCCTGTTCAGCTGAAAACAAATTAGTCTCCATTGAAAACCACAAAGACACTCATACACATAATACATTCACACACAGACACACATTCACACCCTGCCCACTGATAAGACGTTTACTGTGTGTGTGTGTGTGCACGAATGTGTGTTCTCAAATTCCTAGTTAACTGAGTTTGAGTTTTACACTATCTACGTGAGGACATTTTGTCCGTTCCATATTTGGAAAATAAATGTTTTAGTATTAGGGTTAAGTTTAGGGTGAGTTCAGTTTAGGCATTAAAGTTACATTACTGAGGTTAAGCTTAGGGTCACACTAAGTCTTATTTGTATATACATATATAATATATTTTCTGAAATGAGTCGAAGATTCCTCTGATGCTGTCCCAAGTCACAGCAGTTCACTGTCACAGAACAGTCGGGGTTAGACAGGTGCTAACCCTAACCCTAACTTTCAGTTTGAGCAAGATAGTGGTAACTAATAACAAAAACAGAATCCTTAAAACAAAACGAAAAAGAATTGAAGGCATTTTTATAGCCTGTTAGTTGTTCACCAAACACTGCGGTAAAAACTAGTGCTGGGTGAAACCCTTGCTTTTAATATGTAATAACTCGCAAACCTGCGTTCTTAGCTTTCAACTTAATGACAAAGAAAATGACAAGATATTTTTTTCATGCATGGAAGGAAAACGCATCTCAAGTGCTTCTCTCACATCAGCGGTGGATTGCTGAACTAATTATCACACTGATGCCAAAAAACCGGCACGTCAAACAAAGAACATTGCTCAAGTAGATAATTGCTGTGGTTTGTAAAATGTATATATTTTAAAGTATAAAGTGGGTGAATGTGAAGAAGTATGCTTTCTTTTGTATTGACAGTTTGACCTGTTGAACTGTTATATTGATGAGTTTCTCCTGCACACCTGTGTATGTGGTTGCAGTGAAAAGCATTGCATATCTTTCTTTTTTTCTTCATGCAAATTGTTTAAAAATCAATAAAGAACCTTGAAACAATACATAAAATCTCCTAAATGAAGCTTAATAGTCTACCTTTACCTCAGCACTTGAAATACACGTTTAAATTGCCTGCATTTTTACCTGGCTTAAATATCAGGGGTAATTTGAGAAAAGGAAGACAGTGAGGATATCATTCGGGTTTCTGTAGCTCAGTTCATTTGATACAGGTTGAATTTACTAATTTTTCTTTCAAGTCATCTACGAGACGCTGACAGTAGCGCGTGCCACAGTTTTCATACTGGCTTGGCGCGGGACTGGATCGCACAACCCTGAGCTCCGCGCGCGCGGCCAGGTGAGTGGGAGAGCGCGGCCTACCGAAATAAGTCCGGACAGCGGACGCTGATGAGAGTCGTGATCAAGCTGCCGCACACACACACACACACACACACACACACACACATAGATTACAGTCCAGAAATGTTTCTCTATTTGCCGCTACATACCAATGAAAACTGACACGTGTAAAAAGGTTGGCACGGAGCCCCTGGTGTGTGTTACCGCCGCTCGGTCTATCAGTGGAGCGTGTTAACCTGCGAGACCATAGCGACGTATTGTTGTTTAGCTGTTTATGAGTCTATGCCTGACAAGTTGTTTATTTATTTTGACCAAACTGGCTGCCAGCGGTGTCTGACACGGTCACATTCCTCACGTGTACACGTGTTATAGAGAGACACAGGAAGAATAATTAATGAATCAGGACAAAACTATTGCAGATGAATTAAACTATTTTAAGTCCACAAATTGATATTCCAATATGAATTTGAGAAACAGTTGACATTGAGATAATTTGCTGTTGCTAGCATAGGCCTATTTAACTTTCAAATAAACGTTCTTGCTTTTTCTCTTACCTGAAATGCATATTCCTTTTTAGTAGGCTACTCCATATTTGTAGAATGTTAACTCAGGGTCATATGAAATTAGACTTCTCTATTCCGATGGTTGGTTGATTCACACATAAAAGGGGGAAATCAATGTCGTTTTTTGCAAATACATTTGAATAATCCCTCTTCGTTCATATTTCAGTCTCCCAATGGTGTTTTTTCACTGTCCCAATGTTTGTGTCAACCAATGGTGGGACTCGCAGCTCGTCCAGCGTCCCTGACCGTCTTTGACGCGCGCGAGCATTTTAGATACAATAATTGAATAACATGTAGGCCTATGTTAAAATGCATTTTTGCGACGAACATACAGCGGGCCGGTCTTGTGTGCGTTTCAAAATGTTGCCAATGAATGCGTCGCAGAGCGCGGTAGAGTAGCAGCCTCAATTGATTTCAAAGGCGTCAATGGCGGATGCCTGTTTGTGCAGATGCCAGCAGCCACGGCCATAGCAAGTACAGTGGGACGGATAATTGTTCATCATCTGTACTGTGGTGTTATTCGGGGTTGCAAAAGCTGTGTGTGTGTGTGTGTGTGTGTGTGTGTGTGTGTGTGTTTGGTTGGCCACTCAAGACCATGGAGGAGTAAATAACCCGAGCCCTCTCTCTGACATCGTCTATCCTCTCCTTCATCCTCTATTTCATCGTATACCCTCTTTCTAATCCTCTCTCATTTTCTTTTCTCATCCTCAATTGTCTCTCATCCTCTATCCTCTCTCTCATCCTCTGTCCTCTTCATCTGTCCTCTCTCATACACTGTTCTCTATCTAATCTATCTATCTATCTATCTATCTATCTATCTATCTATCTATCGTCTCTCCCACACTCTCTCATTCTTCATCTTCTCTCCCATCCTCTCAGTTCATCTTTCAAGCTTTCCTCCTCTCTCTAGTCTCCCTCCGTCTCTCTACCCAAAGTTTAACGGTCACACTGTGCTTATATTTGCATTGCTCCACACACATGCACAGGTAATGCGAGTGTAACTGTGAAATAGATTTTTTAGAATCCTTTTTCCTGCACATCTCAACTCCCCTGGAGACACCTTCACAGACTAGGGTCACAGCCAGGGATCAGTAATTATCCACGGTGACCCCGGAGCAATTTGGGTTAAGTGCCTTGCTCAATCGACATGTCAGCATGTTAGTGTTTGGTTCCTGACCCAGTGCTCTAACCTCTAGACTAACTACCGCCAAGGGCGTTTTAAACAGTTGGCACAGTGCCCCAGGCTATTTGGCACTGTTTAAACTCACTACTATGTAGCTATACAGACTGTTATGGAGACCTCCCCCATTACTATGTAGATGTATAGACTGTTATGGAGACCTCCCCCATTACTATGTAGCTATACAGACTGTTATGGAGACCTCCCCCATTAGTATGTAGATGTATAGACTGTGATGGAGACCTCCCCCATTACTATGTAGATATACAGACTGTTATAGAGACCTCCCGCATTACCATGTAGCTATATAGACCGTTATGGAGACCTCCCCCATTACTATGTAGATATATAGACTGTTATGGAGACCTCCCCCATCACTATGTAGATGTATAGACTGTTATGGAGACCTCCCCCATCACTATGTAGCTATATAGACTGTTATGGAGACCTTCCCCATTACTATGTAGATATATAGACTGTTAATGGAGACCTCCCGCATTACTATGTAGATGTATAGACTGTTATAGAGACCTCCCCCATTACTATGTAGATATATAGACTGTTAATGGAGACCTCCCGCATTACTATGTAGATGTATAGACTGTTATGGAGACCTCCCGCATTACTATGTAGATGTATAGACTGTTATGGAGACCTCCCCCATTACTATGTAGATATATAGACTGTTAATGGAGACCTCCCGCATTACTATGTAGATGTATAGACTGTTATGGAGAGTGCCCCTCACTACTATGTAGCTATATAGACTGTTATGGAGACCTCCCCCATTACTATGTAGATGTATAAACTGTTATGTAGACTTCCCCTCACTACTATGCAGCTCTATAGATTGTTAAGAGAACCCCCCACCCAATTCTTCCCCTCTCCTATCCTTTCTTTCCCTCTCTTCTGTCCATCTCATCCCTTGTCTTCAGTCTCTCCCCCTTCCCCTCTCCCTCTCTTCCAACCCACCCTTTCCCCCTGCCCTCACTCATTCCCTCCCTTCCACACCTCTCCCTCCCTCTTTTCCCCCCTTGCTCTTTTTCACCCCACCCCCCTACTCTTCCCCTCTCCCCATTCCATTCTCTCTCTCTTCAGTGAAAGCAGTTGATTGGGGTGGATGTCGTGGGATAGAGGGGTGTGTTTAGAGTTGATTTGGGGGGATATCATGGGATAGAGGGGTGTGTTTAGAGTTGATTTGGGGGGATATCATGGGGTTCAGGGGGTGTTTCTCCAGGTCCTTGTAATCAGTAGATTGTTAACCTTTCCTTCTCTGCTCTTTCGGCCTCTCTGTACACCTCTCAATCTGTTCCACCTTTTCTACCTTTTCATTCTCCCTCCCTCCCTCTCCCTTTGTCTCAATACACACACAAAATCATACATTTTCAAATGCCTATGAAAAGACATCAGTTCCCATTCTAAATCCTGAAACCCTAACCATATACATAAAAAAATCTGAACCTTAACTCCTAACCACTAACTGAAACATTCTGGCTTTCGTTCCCCCACAGGATATTAAAGTTGGAACACACTCACAGACACTCACACGAGGGTGAGTTTGCTGTCTATTGAATTCAGATTTCACCCTGTGGTTTATACTGCCACCTAGTGTCCATTTTATTTTGTTTTATGTCGATGCGTGACGTATCAGGAAGTCTGATCTCACGCATGGAATCCAAAATAAAAACAAAACCAGCGTCATCAACGCTAGTACCAAGCCGTTTTCATTCCCTTAAACAGTAGGTTACCCGGAAAGTATCGGTCTTAACTGTCAAAAGCTGTGTGAGTTTTGTTTTGTCAAAAATCCAGATGCTCTATAAATGGCCATAAATTAGAGATCTGTCGGACTAGCATTAAAACGAGCTAGCCACAGGTTACTAGCTAGCCTACAACACATGCTGGTTTAAATAAGTTTCAAGGCTGTGTTTTAGCTTATCTTATATTCGATGTTTTGTCCTGTTGTTGATTTTTGGAGATGGCATTTAATGTGGTGGATGGTCTGAGTGCTGTGGAGAGTAGTTCCCCATTGCTCTGTCCGTTGATAGTTGAATTACTTCACGTCTGCAATTGGGATCTGTAATGCACCCCTTTCTGAGACAGATTAGTCCTGAACTAAAAAGTACTTTTACCCATAGTTTCCCAGTCACAGATAAAGCCTAGTCCTGGACTGAAAATCAAAGTCAATGGAAAATCCACATGAGAATTACATTTCAGTCCTGGATTAGGCTGAATCTGTTCATGGAAAACCACCCCTTAATCTTTTAAACTCATAATAAAATACTTGAATTTAATCCCAGCAGTACATACTTTGAATTGTCATGCCGTGCATAACAGCGTTAAGCCTGAATTTGCTTATGCCAGTTCTGTCATGTCATTGAATGATGTAATCCACAGTGATAGTCAAGACAGGTGTCTGAAATCATGGTCTGTTCAGAGATCGGGAAGGAAGAAAAGGATGGATCACTCTGATTTATTATTTATATATAAATCAAAATATTATATTTATGTTTTAAAACTCCTTACAATACGGTTCTAATGGATATCAACTGTAATATTCATGTTAGCAAGGACATGGTTTATTAAGCACAGACTCAACCTTTTGCAATGGCCGTCTCAGTCTCTGATTTTGAAGGTGAATACATATGTAAAAGCTTACTAATACCAACCAAATAATAGTTACCTACACATATCCTGGTAAGGAGATGTGCTTGCGGCACACATGAACGCTGCATCAACAATATCGGTGTCAACTCCATTTATTTTCTGCACTTTAAATGGTCTGCATTTGTAATTAACCACACAAAAAAGGTCTACAAGAATTACACAGAATCAGTGAATATCTACAAGCTGTAACATAAAAGCATAATTTTCCCAGTTTCACAGCAGTCAGAGTATAAAGGAAAAACTGTTGAAAACACCTTAAATAACAGAAATACACCCTAAAGACCTACAAAATATATGTAGTTCAAAATATATGACTTCTGTACTACTACTGTTACATCACACACAGTCCTGGAAAGTCAAATATGACAAGTTCTCTGTGCCGCAGCTTCTACTTGGGAGCTCTGTTATGGATCTGCTGATGTCTTCTTGCTGGCACTCATTGTGTGGACAATGGTGATTCTTTAGGGTTGACGAGCAAGCAAAACCAGTGCCACAGTCAGGGCATTGGTATGGTTTCTCTCCAGTGTGAATTCTTTGGTGTCTCTTCAGCTTCGAAATAGTACTGAAACTCATCTCACAGGAAGAACATCTATGAGGCTTCTCACCTGAATGTATCATGAGGTGCTCCTTAAGATTTCCAGAGAAAAAGAAACATTTCTTACAGATAGAGCACTGGAATAGCTTCTCATCTGTGTGGTAAACCTGGTGTTTTTTAAGTATACTCTTACAAGCATAAGCCTTTCCGCACCAAGTGCATTTGTATGGTCTCTCTCCAGTGTGGGTTCGCAGGTGTCTTTTCAGAGTAGCGGCAGTAACGCAACTCATTTCACAGTAAGAACATTTATGAGGCTTATCACCCGAATGTGCCATCAGGTGAAATTTAAGTGCCTGTTTACAAGAGAAACTTTTCCCACACTGGGAGCAGTGCTGTGGCTTCTCTCCAGTGTGTACTCATTGATGGACTGCTAAATTTGACTTATCAGCATATCTCTTGTTACACAGTGTGCACTGTTAAGGCATTGTATGCCTTCTCTGATGAAAACTCTGCTTGCAAACGAAGCAAGGGAATTTCCATCCTCGTGTGCTTGTTGCTGGTGCCGAGTTAAGTGTTTAAGTAAACCAAAGTGTTTTTTGCAGTCATTGGTATGGTTTCACTGCAGTGTGAACAGTATAATGTATCTTTAACTCTTCAGGTCGAGTAAAACGCTTCCCACAGGTAGTGCAAATATGAGGCTTTACCCTGTGTGCTGCATGGACCTCCTGATGTCTTTTCATGATTGAAGTAGTAGAAAACAATTTGCCACAAGCAGGGCACTGGTAGCGTTTCTCTCCAGTGTGAAGTCTCAGATGTTGGGTTAACTTTCCAGACGCCCCAAAGCCTTTCCCACAATGCCGGCAAACAAACGGTTTCTCTCCAGTGTGGGTTCTTTGATGCATCTTCAGGTGATGACCTGCATTGAATCTTTTCCCACATTCAGAGCACAGGTGAGGTTTGGAGTGAGTTAGCTGGTGTTTTGTCAGTTGTGTTTGTGTAACAAAACTCTTCTCACACTGAGGACAGGAATGGGATCCATCTCTTGAGTGTGTTTTGTCTTTATTTTTCACACAAGACAAATTACTAAGTGTCTTACCCCAAGTGTGCCGAAGAGCCTCATCGGACCGGCCTGGTGAAGACGGGTGGCTCAAAGCTGCAAAGCGGCTTGATCGCCGTAGTTCTGGACGAAAAGGCAAAGAGCTCATTTCCGAAGGCATAGGATTCCAGCCTGCGTCCAATGGTGTTTGGCAAGAGGATGTAGGACTCCTGCTTTCATCAGTGAGATGTGTCAATATGGGAACATGCTTCATGGTAGCTTCCACATCAGAGGACCTCAGTCTTTTGGAACACACTGGATAATCCCCTTTGTCCTTCAGGATTGGGGATTCTAAAGCAGCATTCGCTTTTGAAGTCTCCAAGGCCAGAGCGAGACGTTCTGTCAGGATCCTGTTCACCTCCAGTAGTTCAATGATCTGCTCCTTAGCGGCCTGGAGATGTTTACACTTATTACAACTGTATAGGTCAGCGAAGACTTCATTCTCAACCACAATAAACATGTCACATGACTCACATTTCATGGCCGGACCGTCCATCTGCAGATCCACATCTGAGATGTCCGGCGGCATCGCTGGAGTGAAAACGCCTATTTTTGTTTTACCTAAATTATCACATAAGGTGAGCAGTAGAGGACGGTGTCAGAACAAGCCAACCTTTAGAAAAACGTTCAAAAGGTTTTGGGAAGAGCACGTGATCAAACGAGGCTTCACACGTCATCATCACGTGGTATTGTTTCTATGACGCAAGTCTCCGCCCTTTAGCGTCCGTCAGACTGTGTTGAAATTTCTAAGCGTATCTCCGAGCGTCTGGGTTAGGTCCCATTATTAGCGTAGGCAGTATTCTTGCAGTAACAAGGTAAGAACGTTTTACCACATTCTATAACTAGGATATGTACATAAAACAATTACGTAATCCATCTAATCAATGTGTCAGAAAACTGTTTGAGCTAGCTAGCCGTAGCTTGCTAACTTAAGGCCGTTACTTATTACCAACGGATTTGGCTACATTGATGATTCTTCGGCAAGTTACCTATCATTCTAGCTCAGTGTAGTCGGTTTGGCGGTCTTCAAGACGTTGTGTTTTCTGGAATATCACATCATTTGTTAAACAGAAAGTCATGTATTTTAATCAGGCAACATTGATGCCTAGCCCATAAGATGGCATAGAACCTAACTAATGTTGACTAGCTAGACACCTTAAATGTAGTCATTTACTTAGCCAGTAATATAGTCAGTATGATTACAAATTACATTTTATTTTATTACGATTAATTGATTACCTAAAAAAGTGTAGATTTCGATTTTTCCTGATGTATTTATAAAAATAAATTGTATAATAGAATTCACTGCCACACACATTTATTTTAAATCCATCGGTTTTAACTTGTTTCTGCCATGACGCTAATATGGATGTCAGTGTTTGGGCTAACATTGGTTGCTTTCTACTTTCTATATAGAGCAACGTTCCGCCAGCGTGTGAGGGAAATATCACTTGGACAACATTTCTGCTGCTTCTTTTGAATCCATCTATAGGCTGCCATGTCTGAGGCCAAGTCCCAGGGTTCTGGTGGTGGTGTTCCAGGCCAGAGAAGCGCACAGGGGGGTCCAGAGATGGTTATAGTGAAGCTGGAGGACTGCAGTCAACCACTGGTACTCAATGTGATCGTCAAAGAGGAAGAGGAGGAGAGAGGACTCTGGGAGGAGAGAGAAATTAAAGCAGAGATGGAGTCTAGAGAGGAGTTGCGGGAGATGGCAATAAAAGAGGAGATATTGGTTAAAGGGGAGGAGCGACTAGTCAAAGAGGAGAGGCTAGTGAAAGAGGAGGAGAGAGGAATGGATGAGGAGGTAGATAAGAGGGGAATCAAAGAGGAGAGACCAGTCAAAGAAGAAGAAAAGAGGGACACAGCCATTCCACATCCAGAGGAAGAAGTAGCTGACATCCCTGATCCAGGTTAGTTAACCTTCTGTTGTCTTAAGGGTCAAAAATGACGTCTACTATGTTTTACAGCAGAGAAAACCCCCTAAATTATATTTTTCACCAGGGTACAAAGATTGTCTTATGGTTATTTTTGATCTGACAGTTATGAAATCATTTACACACCACAAAGACAACACACACACACACACACACACACAGAATGAGAATTTGAGATTGTGTGCTACTGATTGAACTCAGACAAAACTAAAACTTTCTTGTGCATGTGCAGTATCTCCCCTCCACGACCTCACCCATGTCTCAAGTTCACCGACAAAATAAACAACATTTCAGACAGAATAAACAACATTTCAGACAAAATTAACATTTCAGAGAAAATAAACAACATTTCAGACAAAATAAAGCATTTTTTACTAATGAGGAATGCAGTCAGAGGGTGTAAAGGTGCAGCTGATGACAGTAACCCCAGTTCTCTCTTTGCTGAAACCATGAGTGCACGTTTCAGTGTCCAACAGGTCGTAGATCTGATTTTTTCCTGTGTCAGGTTATTGTGAGGTTTTTATTTTTCATTTTTCCCCCTCGAAGATTTCAGTTTGTTTTTCAATTGGATTGTTCACATTATAGGTCACATTAAAAGTGGAAAAAGTTCTGACATGATTTATCTTTGTCGCATTCTTTTACATCACAAAAACCTGGCACTTTAACAGGTGTGTAGACTTTTTATAGCCACTGTATGACAGGTGTGTTGTAATAAAAACGAGTGGTGTCCACTGATTAAATGCTGTCTTTCTGCACTGTGAAGTGGGAAAACCCAGATTGTTGTGTTTGTGATGAATGACAGGTTGTTTCTTCTTGCAAAACAAATTTTGGGGTAAAAAAAAAGTCAGTTAAGCTGCTTTAGGGGTTTAGTGAATGCGGGTCATTATTGACCCTCAGGATGAGGGGAGTATACAGAATGTTAAGACTACACAAGGGTTCTAAGTTGTGGAGGATGGAGAGAGGTTGGTTCAGAGGTGGCCATAGGGTATTCAAAAACTATTGACAGCTCACTTCCCAGAACAATTATTGGTGGAAGTTAACCTAAAGCCATTTCAATGTGCTCTTGATTCTAACCTCATATCTGTTCAAATTCCCACAGCTAACAGCTCCAACCCCGGTTCAGACAGTGAGTCCAGTGCCACAGCATCAGAAAACCATGAAGAACACAAACAGGGGACCTCAAAACAGAAACATCACCACTGCGTGAACTGTTTTAGTAGTTTCTATGAATCAGAGGAGTTGAAAAGTCATATTTGTAGGCCCTGTTCAGATTGCAAAGGCAGTTGTATTTGTTCCACATACCTCCAGTCACAACAACAAACTCACAATGGAAAAAATTACTTTTGTGGAGAATTTGTAAATGGATTTCGGACACCAAGAAAACAAATGAGGGACCAGAAAACTTTCACAGGAGAGACGCATTACCACTGCTCTCAATGTAGGAAGCACTTCAGTCGGACAGGAGACCTGGAAAAACACCAGCGAACTCACACAGGAAAGAAGCCTAATCGCTGCTGTCAATGTGGGGATCATTTCACTAGTTTATATTTCCTAAGGAAACACCAGATGACTCACTCAGGAGAGAAGCCTTACCACTGCTCTGTTTGTGGGGAAAGTTTCAGTCAGTCATCAACCCTGAAGACACATCAGAAAACTCACGCAGGAGATAAGCCCTACCACTGCACAGTTTGTGGGAAATATTTCAGTCAGTCATCAAGACTGAAGGCACACCAAAAAACTCACACAGGAGAGAAACCTTATCATTGTTCTCAGTGTGTAAAGTGCTTCATTAATTTAGCTGATCTAAGGCGACACCAGAGGACAATACACCTTGGAGAAAAGCCTTACCATTGCACTGAATGTGGGAAGAGTTTCAGTCAGTCATCAAATCTTAAGAAGCACCAGTTAACTCACACTGGAGAAAAGCCTTACCAGTGCTCTCAATGTGTAAAGAGCTTCATTAATTTAGCAGATCTTAAGCGACACCAGAGGACTATACATCTCGGAGAGAAACCTTATCATTGCCCTGTTTGTGGGAAAAGTTTCAGTCAGTCATCAAATATGAAGAAACATCAGTTAATTCACACTGGAGAGAAGCCTTACAGCTGCTCTCAATGTTGGAAGAGCTTCAGTCAGGCAGCAGCTTTAAAGAGACACAACCTAACTCACACAGGAGAGAAGGCTTACCACTGCTCTCATTGTGGGAAGAATTTCAGTCTGTTAGGACACCTCACAAAACATCTGCGTACTCACACAGAGAAACCTTGCCAATGCTCTCAGTGTGGAAAGAGTTATAAACACCTAAAAGAACATCAGAAGGCAATGCACAGTGTAATCCTCAATACTGAGTAAATACAAAGAAGTTATAAAGGAAAGAAACCTTACAACTTTTCTGAATGTGGTAATGTGTGTGTATTTCCTAAAGAAACACCTGATAACTTGCTCAGGAGAGAACCTTTATTAGTCAGGTAAACTTTCCACTCTAACCAATGCAGGGAATCAATTTCTGTGATGTTTGTAGGCAGAATCGAAACACACCTGTATACAGTCACCAATGACAACATATTGCTTATTGAATTCTCCCAATTCAAATTATATTATGTATCATGAAGCAAATTCAGTTGCCATCTGTTTTACAGACACCTGCATTGTCACATCTGGCATAGTCTGTAGCAGTGTATCTTTATCCAGTTTCCCCCTGATAAAACAGGAGTCAGACAAAAACGGATTATGTTTGTAGAGAGGAATGGCAGGCATGCAACAGATGTTACAGCGACAGGTTCTTTCCTGACAGTTTTACGAATTTCCATCAGGTGTTGCCGCTATTAGCCAGACTGACCCAAGTGGTTACAGCTGTCCCTCTGTCCATCAGACTACCATGGCAACAGGATCCGCTGTCCTGTAGAGCATAATTGTACATGTAAGTAGTTTGTGGTAATCTTAAAATACTAGTTTTTTTCACAGCTGATTAACTACTGACATGCAGTGTTTTATTTATACATACATAAAACATTGCAGGTTAGTATATATAGAGAGAGGAATGTATGGATATATATTACACAAGTTATATCTGTAAAATGTCATTTTATTCACCTTCAGAACATCTCTTGCCTAAGACCCTCTTCTCTGATGCAGAAATGCTTATCCGTTGATTTGTCTTGTCCAGAACTGGTCATGAGAATGCTGTACCTCGTGGCCTGCCAGCCAACTCAATTACAAATCTACAGCTCATTCAAAAGAATGCTGAGACCCCCCGCCCCCCCCCTCCCCCGCTGACCCCCACTGGCTCAGTCCCTCAAACAATGGACTTAAAAATGAGTATTTTAGTCTAGAAAAACCTGAGATGACATTGGACCTGCCTATCAGATCTCCCCACCCCCTAAGGACTTTTACACCCCCTGCGGTCCAGCCACTCCAAACTGCTCAACAAACCAATAACTCGGCTCCAAACAATGGGAGGGATGTGTCTTTTCCTATAATGGACCATGGGTATGGAACTCCCTGACTGACTCAGAGCTGTTCAGATTGTTGTGGCTTAAAGCAGGCCTTAAGACTTATTCTTCAGCTAGCCTACCCTTCCCTTTAATCACAATATACTCAACATACTTTATTATTATTTAGAATGTATGTGTGTATGTATATATTATGTATAAATGTGTGTGTGTATATATATATTTTACTTGAGATTATTCTAATATAATGAAAAGCAATAAATGATTGCATCTATATATCACTGTTAGGTAGGGAGGTTTGGGTTGTTGGGGCTTCGTATTAATCGTTTAACAGACACTCCAATGCGGGAGATGGCGGTGAGGAAATGCAATGTTTATTCGCTGAACGCCATGGCTGCGAAACTTAAGTTGCTTTCCAGTAGTGACCCACGTCACACCCCATTCCAGTAGGTGGCGGTGTATATATATGTAGTTGCTTTGTCATTCGGCAGTAGGCTTTAAAGAAGTTGATTTCCTTCAGGTTAGTGGAACCGATGTAAAACCCATATATATACCCAGAAAAATCGCCGTTACTTCCAAGCAATGGTAATACGACGATATGATAGTTAAACTATGATTTCGTGAAGTTGTGCGTACATCGCAACCTTGACTCGTGTGTGTGCATCGTGTTTTTGCGATGTCATAAATCAAGGTCAAGTTCGAAGGTACGGAAGTTGTATAACGTTTCATGAAGATTACATTTAAAAGAATGATGTAACAATACAATTATTTCTCAACATAGAGATAATCAACAGTGTCGACAGTTATTACTTGAGCTACTTGAGCTAGCTTACTAGCTAGCTTGCTAACTTTTGGCATTGCTCATTAAAACGTATGGCTAACATCGCTGGCTAGCTACTAGGTTGTCATCTTCATCCTCGCATAGTAGTCATGATCGCTCAATAAATGGGTTTAGCTATCTTCAAGAGGCCGTGCGTATTGTGGAATATCACATTTATTATCAAGAAAGAAATGTATTTTCAGTCAGGCAACCCATAATGCGCTAATAAGTTAGCATGTCAAGTTACTGATGGGTAGGTAGCTAATGTTTGCTAACTCTAATTGAAGTAATTTACTTTGTTTCACAGTAATTTAGTCTAATGTAGCTAGATACTAACGTAACCATAGCAGATTCTAAACAACATTACTTTAGCAACATAAAATAAGTACTTCCGGGTCAAGAACTTCCAGAATAAAAGTCCACAACTTAATAGTAGGAAGGTATCATTGACCTACTTTTTAGTTATGCGTAAAAAAAAATGTCTACACTTTAATAATAACATGTTGGTTATTTTTAGGTATGGCAATGTTGAAAAATTGCTCTGAAATTCATATAGGTATATGTAGTATATAGGCATAGCCTAGTTAGAGTACTGGACTAGTGACCAAAGTGATTTTAGATGTTCAAGGCACTTAACCTGAATTGCTTCCATGTTTTTGAAATAAAAATAGTGAAGGGGGAAAAAGGAACAAAATTAAAAACAAAAATAGAACAGAAAGATCCCCCACTACTCATCCCTCCAGCCAGACACCATCCCAACCCTCAAGACATCTCACCCAACCAGACATCCCCGCTATTCACTTAGCAGACATTCATATTCAGAGTTGCAGTAGTGAGAGGATACATTTTTGTACTGGCCACCCATGGGAACAGAACCCACAAACCTGGCGTTGCAAGCACCATGCTCTACCTCTGGGTGTGCACGATAAGCAAGACACAACATGGAATCCAATGAAACTGACCCTGTTTGTGAAATACCTTTTACCTTTCTTCTGCAGCCACTTTTGAATGCACCTGTAGCCTTCCATGTCTGAGCCCAAGTCCCAGGGTTCTGGTGGTGGTGTTCCAGGCCAGAGAAGCTCACAGGGGGGTCCAGAGATGGTTATAGTGAAGCTGGAGGACTGCGGTCATCCACTGTTGCTAAATGTGATCGTCAAAGAGGAAGAGGAGGAGAGAGGAATCTGGGAGGAGGAAGAAATTAAAGAGGGGGTGGAGGAGAGTCCAGTCAAAGAAGTGGGAGAGAGACCAGTGAATGAAGAGGACGAGAAAACACCAATCAGTGAAGAGGTGGAAGTGAAGATAGTCAAAGAAGAGATGGAGGAGAGACCAGTAAAAGATGAAGAGATGGAAGAAGTAGAAGTCAAAGAAGAGAAAGGGAACAGGGACACAACTGCTGCAGATCTAGGGGAAGAGGAGGAAGAGGATTATGGTGTAGCTGATCCAGGTACGTTCAGGTTTGGAGTATGGAGAGGTTAATTTACTCAGGTTAGGTTAACTATCCCTAACCTCAAGGGATTATTGCTATTACTGATAACTAATTTCCCACAACTGTTATTGTGGAGTTATAGATTAAGACTGTATACTTTATACATTATCTCGGATTATAGATGAAGATTGTACACTCTATACATTATTTCAGATTATAGATGAAGTCTGTTAACTCTACACATTATCTCAGATTATCGATGAAGATTGTATACAAAAGGAATTTGTTGCAACACACAACCCTGCTGTGTATGGGGCTGTATAGCCACTGACTGGTCAGAGTGCCCATGATGACCCCTGTCCACCATCGAAAGGGCCTACAATGGACACGTGAGCGTCAAAACTGGACCTTGGAGCAGTGGAAGAAGGTCGCCTGGTCTGATGAGTCCCGTTTTCTTTGACATCAAGTGGACAGCCGTGTACGTGTGCGCTGTTTACCTGGGGAAGTGATGGGACCAAGATGCACTGTGGGAAGACAAGCCGATGGAGGGAGTGTGATGCTTTGGGCAATGTTCTGCTGGGAAAGCCTTGGTCCGGGCATTCATGTGGATGTCAATTTGACACATGCCACCTATCTAAACATGGTTGCAGACCAGGTACAGTCCTTCATCCCAATGATATTCCCTGATGGCAGTGGCCTCTTTCAGCAGGATAATGTGCCCTGCCACACTGCACACATTGTTCAGGAATGATTTGAGTAACATGATGAAGAGTTCAAGGTGTTACCCTGGCCTCCAAATTGCCCAGATCTCAATCCGATTGAGCATCTGTGGGCCAACAAGTCAGATCCGCGGCAGCTCCACCTCGCAACTTACAGGACTTGGAGGTTCTGCTGCTAACGTCTTAGTGCCAGATACCACAGGACACCTTCAGGGGTCTTGTAGAGTCCATGCCTCAGCGGGTCGGTACTGTTTTGGCGGCACGCGGAGGACCAACAGCAACTGGCTCATCAGTGTGTGTGCCAGTGTACCACTAAATCACTGTTGAACTGTTTAGATGGTTGAATCCGTCAATAGACCTATTCACATTCACCCAGATTAGCAAACATTTCTCTTGTATAGGCTGCCTATACAGATGTTGAATATCAGTGAAACTTCTGATGAATAGCTTGTCTGATTTCGTAATGCGAAAAAGCTTGATGGGGGCTAAATACTTCGGCAATGGAGTGTACATTGTCCAGTGTGGGAAAGCGTTGCCAAGCAATCACAGGTGAATTAATGAGTTTTGCCCGAAGGGTGATGCCCATAACAAGGCAGTGGCACATGTTATGAATGAGATGTTGTTGTGTTTATCTGTTGGAGAAGTTGTACACTTAACCTGTGACTTTTAACCTTTTAACAGGTTGTATGGCTTCTCAGTACTGCATAATGGATACAGTCTACTCTGAAACTTGATTCTGATATCTGTTCGAATTCCCACAGCTAACGGCTCCAACCCTGGTTCAGACAGTGAGTCCAGTACCAGAGCATCAGAAAACCATGAAGAACACAAACAGGGGACCTCAATACAGATATATCACCACTGCGTGAACTGTTTTAGTAGTTTCTATGAATCAGAGGAGTTGAAAAGTCACATTTGTAGGCCCTGTTCAGATTGCATAGGCAGTTGTATTTGTTCCACTCACCTCCTCTCTCAACAAACTCACAATGGAAATAATTATCTGTGTAGACAATTTGCAAATAGCTTTTCCACACCCAGACAACAAAGGATGCTTACAAGGGAGAAGCTGATCCATTGCTCTGAATGTGGGAAGTGCTTCAGTAAGGCAGGAGACCTGAAGAAACACCAGCGAACTCACACAGGCGAGAAGCCATACCACTGCGATCAATGTAAGGATAGTTTCACCAGTTTATATTTCCTAAAGAAACACCAGACAACTCACTCGGGAGAGAAGCCTTACCGCTGCTCTGTTTGCGGTAAAAGTTTCGGTCAGTCATCAACTCTGAAGACCCATCAGAAAACTCACACAGGAGAGAAGCCTCACCACTGCTCTGTGTGTGGGAAATATTTCAGTCAGTCATCTACTCTGAAGACCCATCAGAAAACTCACACAGGAGAAAAGCCTTACCACTGCTCCCAATGTGTTAAGCGCTTCATTAATTTAGCTGATCTAAAGCGGCACCAGAGGACAATACACCTTGGAGAAAAGCCTTATCATTGTTCTCAGTGTGGGAAGAGTTTCAGTCAGTCATCAAATCTGAAGAAACACAAGTTAACTCATACCGGAGAGAAACCTTATGACTGCTCTCAGTGTTGGAAGAGCTTCAGTCAGGCAGCAGCTCTGAAGAGACACCAGCTAACTCACACAGGAGAGAAGCCTTACAGCTGCTCTCAGTGTGGGAAAGCGTTCAGTCGTTTAGGACATGTAACAAAACATCAGCGTACACACACCATGGAAAAGCCTTTCCACTGCCCTCAGTGTGGGAAGAGCTTTAAACACCTTAAGGAACATCAGAAAGCAATGCACAGTGTAGTTCCCAAAAGTTAAATAAACAGCAGTACTCAGTAGGGAAGCCTTACTACTGCTCTGTTTGTGGGAAATGTTTCAGGGAGAGTAGCCTTAAACTAATAAATGTTTTTCATGTCTTATCATGTTAATGTGATGCTGTGCATCTAACCAATATTGACACATTTTTTCTAATCTGTTCTGTGAAAGCAGATTAATATTGTAAATTATATTATATAAATTGACTAAATCATAAATTATGACTTTCAGTGTCTTTTTCAGTTTCTTTTTCTGTTTTCAGTTTCAGTCTGAACAAGTCAATACTTTCCATACCAAAATGTTATTGTAACATGCTAGTATGCCTGGTGCTGACCACTCTGTCCTAAAAACGTTTTTATGTACCATGACATACAAGCCGTTTTTCTTATGTCATTTAGCAGATTCTGTTATCCAGAGTGCAGTAATAAAAAATAATGACAACTGAAGGAAAGTGCTGGTCTTAGTGGTAGGAACACAGTGCATCTGAAAATCAGTTAATTGTTGGATTATCTAAATACATTCTAGACTAGGTTATACTGGTTTGGTCAAATAAAGTAATACAGAATACTATTTATTAAAGATACTACTAGTTGTAGATACCGTTAGTTATTGGGTAGACTAGATATACATTCATCGTGTCATTAATGCTGGCACGCATTCTTAAAGATGTTTTCTTCAACCAGGGCATGTACCACACCTAAAATATACGCTGGAAGGGCTGAGGAGAGAGGAAGAACCATGAACCCCGAGTTAGCATAATAACACACCATTATAGAAAGCATGAAACTTGACCAAGGTACACATTTGTTTATTGGTTCAAAGTAGTTAAGTAATAGTTATCAATGAAGTACAAACGTCTCTCAAACCATTGGCAGTGTCTTGGATAACAGACCTACGTTGGTTGAAGTTTTCTGCTTGTGCTGGACTCTCTCAAAGTATTCACAAACTGGTATCGCACAATTTTCACTGATGTGTGAACTGGTAAACTGTATATGAACTGCTAATCAAAAGATATAAGCCTGATGACGTTTTTAAACTACTGATTGACAGATATAGGCCTGATGACAACATGTTTATAAACTACTGATCGACAGATATAGGCCTGATAACATGTTTATAAACTACTGATCGACAGATATAGGCCTGATGACAACATGTTTATAAACTACTGATCGACAGATATAGGCCTGATGACAACATGTTTTAAACTACTGATCGACAGATATAGGCCTGATGACAACATGTTTATAAACTACTGATTCACAGATATAGGCCTGATGGCAACCTGTTTATAAACCACTGATTCACAGATATAGGCCTGATGACAACATGTTTATAAACTACTGATCGACAGATACAGGCCTGATGACATGTTTATAAACTACTGATCCACAGATATAGACCTGATAGCAACATGGTAGTTTTGGTGGTCCATATCTTACCAAATCCTTCGCTGGGTTGTTACGGACAGCGCAGCCTGTCTTCGCACCTTCCTTTGTGCATGGGGTCCTGACCATCTTTCGGCGAATTGCCACCACATCCTCGCAGCCAACTGTCGGCTGAGAATGTGTTAGACTAGACGTCTAAGCTGCGGCCTCCAGCACACATACTGCAGCAGCATGGGTCAGAAATACCATCTGACCCACTGCTCGTTCAGCAAAACTCCTCCCATCTGTACACACGTTCCTGTCAATTTCCTGAGAAATATCTTTAAGAAACAAGTGTACATGTCTGCCGTAATATAGTTATGACCTTAGCACAAGGCCTTCAGCTTTGCATTATGGATGTACTGTACAGGAATAGGAACAGTATTACATGTTTTTCTAAATTTGTTCCTAATTCTATTTTTACAAAACCCACAAAAAAATACTCTCCCAATAACTGTCCATCAACTCTGTTGTAAATCCAGCTGCATACTGTAAGTTTAGATTGGCTAAAGGCCAGCATCTTTGGCTAAAGGCCAGTAATCATCCCCTGTTAGGTCTCTTATCAAAATATGCCTTATTGTGTTACAACACCTCTTTCGTGTATTTCGGTCTCGCTATCTGTATGTTCTTCATTTTGTAAAACTACTTTGGATCTCAGAAAAGCGCTATTTGATAATAATGCATTATTACTGATAAATGTGAAGTAAATTAGGAATATATTAAAGTGTACTAAAGTGCTATTCCCAATCATGTATTAAGTGCACTAAAGTATAAAATAAGTGGGTCCATTTTAATACAGTTATGTACACTAATTACTATTTGAATATCACTTAAATACTATTTTAATGCTATATAGTATATTAAAGTACTACTTAAATGGTTCCAAAATGATACACTTAAGTATATTTTTGTCTTGGGTTGCTTATACTGTAAATAAATAATAGATCATCAAAATGTTAAGCCAAAATAATAACACCTACTGAATAATTATTGAAACAAGAATAAACCCAGTTTTTAAAAATCCTGCCTCCCCCAATTAAATTTAGTAGGCTACTGTCCAATAACAGAAAACACTGTTGATAGAATTAAGGTTTTGATTGCCAATTTAAAAAATGAAAAATGAACCAACACAAAACAAAATGACCAACATTTTCTCAACAAAATAAATATAAGAACTGACCGCTTCCAAAGCGTTGACAACTTCGTCCACCTTCCTAATGTAGGCTACGTGTCGTTAGTTGTGTTGATGTGTTGGTCCATCAGCCACCGCAAACTCCCTAGCTCTGGCACGCGCCGTCAACGGCTCACCAGGGTTTTGCTTATTATTTTCCTGCTGCCAATGTTGGGAGTCTTTAGGGCCATAAGGGATATAAATCCAAAAAACATGCCTCTAATGTGCTGAAGATCAAAATAAATAAAAAACGTCAACTGAAGATGGCTGTGGTACAGGCCTGGCAGAGCATCACCAGGGAATGTTCATGATCAGGAATGTCTTTGGAGAAAGAATATAGGTTGTTTATTGGATATGGCCACAAACAGTCTCCAACAGGTCATATGTGATTTTAAGCAAGATTTGGTCACGCCGTAAGGAACATTTGCCTCTAAAAACACACAGGACAATACTTGCTAGAGGCAATCTCCTGACTGGAAGGTGTATCGTGGAACTTTGACGGGTGGTAAGACTGATCCAAGCAGCAAGGTACACTTAATTTTAGACTGCTTGCTAAGGTTAGTGTTTGTTTTAGAATAAGGTTTAGGTTAGGGTTAGCAGATAATTTAAATATTACTGGAACACAGTGGATTATCTGTAGAGCATTTACAGAAACACTGTCGGGATTCTCAAAATAAAGGAGAGAATTAGAGGATGACCATTGGGTCAGGGGAGCAGGAGGGGTTTGCAAGTTCATAAGGTGAGCTGGAAAGCTGCCCAGAATAACGACGAGAGACCGAGACAGAACTGAAAGAAACAAGAGAGAGGGCGAGACAAACATTGAAAGATTGAAAGAAAGAGAGAACTTGGAGGGGAAAAGAGAAAAAGCGAGGTCAGTGATTGACCTCCACAACCTCAACCCCACATGAGAAATATCTGGTCTAAAATAACCAGAGCAAGCGGCTTATCACGGCATGCGCAAAATCTGCGCATCTCAGACTCTGCTGAACAGACAGGACGGTGTCGACTCACTGCTACGGATGTTTTTTCGTTGCTAGACTACTGGTACATTGATGCCTGTATAGCAGTGCGGATTGATCAACAAATAACAATGCGAATCGGTCTTGTAGGGCGCAATGTAACTATTACAGGAGTCTTGATTTGCTCTGTTCGTGCGACATGTTGAGTTCGGTTAGCTGCTAGCTTTTTGTGGCTTTTGCGTCTTTTTTAGACCAGGCATTTGATGCGGTTCTGATTTTACAGTAAAAGGAGGGATTTGTTCTTTTTGTGCTTTGGGTCCTCGAAATATATTTTGAATGCAGCTATAGTAATGGAGAAAGTGTCAACGTAGCTAGAACTCTCAAAATGAAGCTTTGGAAAACGACAAGAACCCAAAACGCCAGTAATCACGTTCTAAATAGACACTAGCTAGCTACTGTAGCTTGTAAACCGCAATAATGTCTCTGGTGGCTGGTGATGTCCCAACTGACGAAGACTTTGAAGATCTGGTGAGTCAACAGCTATGTCCCTGAACTTTTCCCCGACCAATGCGTTGTTTAGATCTTCCCCTGTTAACAAAAAACAGCAGTTGCAGTATTACAGGCCACACGTGCAGTAGAACCATTTATCCGCGATACGCTTTATACAGAATGATTCTTCTTGTTTGTTTCCAAGGTCGAAGATGGACTTTCTCTCGCTACCTATGTGTCAGACTCAGGAAAGGTGAGACTCTGTGTCTGTGTGTGTTTCTGTGTCTCCGTAACCTTTGTTTCTCCTAACCCATGCTTGTGTTTCAACAGAGATCCAGGAAAAAGAAGCCTTCTGCCAAACCTCCCAGTAAGATATATATATATATATATATAATATATATATTATAGTACTAAATTGACAGTCCTCACGTTGATAGTAATATCAACGTGTTTTTGTAGGGTCTCCGTACCTCTCCAGTATGAATGTGAACCCCAGGAGAGCAGCAGTCACAGCCTGGAGGACTCTAGGGGACACGGACGAAACCCTGGGGGTGAGAAGGGACACCGCCATGGAGCGGGCGGAGACAGCCCGGACCCCCCGAGAGAACTGGCTGGCATCGCTAAGCAACGGGCACTGTGGGTTACACAGAATTAGAATCTGACCTGTAGTAACCATGGCATGACAGCTTTAGAACTTACAGATCTTAGAGAACTCCACAACAGACACACATACACACACACACTGTCACACTTTAACACTGTGTTCAACTGACACGAGTGATACACAGTTCTTTACTGGGTGGGAAACTATAAAACAGGGTTATTATTCTTAACATGTTTCATTCTCTTCTCATTCTCTCAAGTGGCATATTATAATGTTGTACTATTATGTGATGTAATATTTTATTATTTTTTCTCCATCCCTCTCTTCTGCATTTCTTTTCTCCCTCCTTCTCCTTTCCCTCCCTTCAATCTCCCTCTGTCGGTGTGTTTCTGTCTCTCTCTAGGTCTTTCCCAGTCTTTAAGAGGGGACACTGACGTGGCACATACCTCGACCCTGTTCTCCTCTTCTCCCTGCACTCCAGAGTATCTCAAACAAGCTCTGGCCTTGAAGAAACCCAAGCAACTGCGCTCCACATCCATCGGTAGGTATGTGTGTGTGTGTGTGTGTGTGTGTGTGTACTTAGATTTCCATGAGTTTGTCTATACTGCAGTGTTTTTGTGTGTCTACAGGTTTTATTATACCTATCAGGTCTGGATGGTAAATCAAGACTAGGGAGGAACTCTTGCCGTCCTCACTTATAAATGTCCTTTTTATGCTTGGGGTTAAGGTTAGGGTTATGATGGAATTTTAGGCATTAAGGTTAGGGCTCTAATGAGGCTTAGTGGTAGTATTAGGGTTAGGCATTAAGCGTTAGGTTTGGGGTTAGGTTTTGGGGGCTAAGTTTAGGGTTAGGGGTTGGAGAAATAGCATTTTTATTGGTCACAAAAAGTCCTCCCAAATATAGTAAAACAGGCGTGCATATGTGTGTCTGCAGTATGTAACCTGTGTTGTCTCTCCAGATTCCAGAGAGAAGGAGGACATGTACGATGAAATCATCCACCTTAAGAAGGTAAATAACTAGTTGACCTAAATATTGCTGAATATCTCTCTTACTCACTGAGGCCTCCTTTGATGTGTACCTCTTAAGTGTCTTTGTCAGAAAATCAAATGCCTCAAATCGTTAATTCAAATTAATTAGTTGTCCTCTGTAGAGTCTTCAGGCCCAGAAGTCTGAGAATGACAAGATGAAAGCCAAGCTACGGCGTCTGGAGGAGGACAAAACTAAGAAAGACAAACAGATCGAACAGCTACTGGATCCTACCAAGGTAAAAGCAATCAACAAATCAAGTTTATTGTTATAAAGCTCCATGCACTCTGTGTTACTTTGTGCTGCCAAGTTGTTTATTAAAACACTAAAACATGATGACCAGTGGGTCCAAAAGGCCTCTTACTCAGGAAATGTAAATGTCCGTTGGCATAGGAACACCACGCAGTGGACTTTGTCCAAGAGGACACCTGAGGTGTATCCTACAAACAACAGGAACAGAGTCCGATGATTTGACCCATGGTAGCTGATTTAACCCCTGGTAGCTGATTTGACCCCTGGTTACTGATATGACTGTTGTTTTCACCCACAGGCACCAGAATACACACTGAGTCTGGTGGACAAGAAAAACCAGGGGAGTGTGGTGAGTGTGTGGTGAGTGTGTGAGATTGTGTGCGTGCGGGAATCTGATGTTCTCCTAAAATGGTCTTGATTTATGTGTCCCTTCCTGCAGATTATAAACGGCCTGAAACAAAGAATTCTCAAGCTGGAACAACAGTGTGCTGAGAAGGAGAACATGCTGAGGTAAGAGTCCTGTCTGTCTGTCTGCCTGTGTCTGTCTGTCTCTATGTGTCTGAATCTCCAGTAGATTTAGGATTACTATGCAGTTAATTTACCTTTGGCCTGTCATTTTCTGGATCAGTAAACTGCAGAGTGAGTTGAAGACTACTAATCTGGAGGAGTTAAAGATCACCGTGGAGACCTACTTTGAGGAGGTAATTTCTACTCTTTGACCGATCAGAAACGTCATCATTTGTTAAAATTCTGAGCATTCAGACTCAGAATTTTACAACATACTAGGACAGAATATACATCTGCTTTAAGAGGACGGACTGATATACAGTCAAACTAGTGGTGTTCGTAAGGCATGAGGAGAAATGGGCGATAAGAGGTTCCCCTAAACATTACTCTACAGTTCATGTACACATGAAGTTAGCATTTCTGTATGTTTGTGTGTGTTCTCTAGATCCAGAGACTCAGGGCAATATTGGACACAGCAGAGAAAATGTAAGGAACACTGACAGACCACAATATTTGTCTTGTCTGTGTTGTTTTTGGATTATTCTCACACCCTTTTTCCTGTCTCTACAACACACGCACACATACACACACACACACACACACATCTCTTCCTCTAGTAATAGAGCAGAAATAAAAGGTTCTCAGAGGCAACAGAAGGTTCTGAGCTCTACAGTTCTACGACTCTCTGAGAACCTGAAACAGCTGCAGCAGGAGAACTGCATGTTAAAAGAGGAGCTCAACACAGAAAGCCCAGCCAGCGGACCGAAAGGTACACACACACACAGGCATCACACCGGCGGGGTCAAAGGTCAGCGAACAAATAGCTGCATTTCCTGGTTCTAAATGTGACGCCAGGTTGCACTGTGTTTCAGGCTACAAAGACTGGAGTAAACAGAGACTGCTGAGGAGACTGGTGGAACTGGACAGGGTGAGGACACGGTTCCCTTCCCCTCTCTCTCCCACTCCCTCCCCTCTCAATTAATGCCACCCTGTCCCTTCCCTGTGTCAGAGGTTAGAGGAGGTGATGAGAGCCCCAGTCAGGAGGCCTGGAGTGGACAGAGGGGTTCAGGCCACGCCCACAGACGTTGCTACGCCACCAAGAGTGTCCACTGCAGACGGGGAGGTTGTCGTGGTAACGGCCCAACCGCAAGGGGAGGAGGTTGTTTGTCTGAAGGGGCGTGTCAGTCAATTGGAGCAGGAGAAGGAGGAGCTACAGGGAATGCTGACCAATAGAGTGTAAGAGAGATGCTACTACAGCAGCAGCAGAATTTTACATTTTAAATGGCCGGTGAATTGTAACAGAATGTTGTTATTCTGTTGTCAATATTCTGGTAACATCCATTGATTGTTTTAAGTATGTGCACTGGTCACATAATCACAACATCTAAACCAAGCTGCTCCAAAACTCACTGTTCTCAACAAGTGACCTCACCCTGTCTCAGACAGATCTCCACCAATCGCTTTGTCTCAGACAGATCTCCACCAATCGCCCTGTCTCAGACAGATCTCCACCAATCGCCCTGTCTCAGACAGATCTCCACCAATCGCCTTGTCTCAGACAGATCTCCACCAATCGCCCTGTCTCAGACAGATCTCCACCAATCGCCTTGTCTCAGACAGATCTCCACCAATCGCCCTGTCTCAGACAGATCCCCACCAATCATAACAAAGATGAGGTTTAGGTGTGAAGCACGCTGTTTATTTTTAATTGTTAGAAATGGACGTCACTCTTACTTTGTCTGCTATGATTTGTTTGCAAGGTCGGACTATTCATCTGGGAGGAGATTTCAGATGGATGGCCATTGTCTTGAATGGCTCTAAGAACATTTTATTGGGTTCCTTGAGTTCTTTATAATCTATAGAACCTGTGTTTTCAGTGAGGAGGTGAAACGACTGATGGCTGAAAGAGAGATGGCAGAGGAGGAGGTGATGAGGTGGAAGAATGAACAGGAGAGGAGATCACAACAGCAGAGGTGATCATGTTATAATTGCTCCTCACATTTCCTAATAAAATACTGCAATTAATAAATACTACTTAGTTTACCACAGACAGTACAGTATAACAGGCTCATTAAATACTTAGTTTACCACAGACAATATAACAGGCTCATTAAATACTTAGTTTACCACAGACAATATAACAGGCTCATTAAATACTTAGTTTACCACAGACAATATAACAGGCTCATTAAATACTACTTAGTTTGCCACAGACAGTATAACAGGCTTATTAAATACTACTTAGTTTACCACAGACAGTATAACAGGCTTATTAAATACTACTTAGTTTACCACAGACAGTATAACAGGCTTATTAAATACTACATAGTTTACCACAGACATTATAACAGGCTTATTAAATACTAGTTTACCACAGACATTATAACAGGCTTAATAAATACTACTTAGTTTACCACAGCCATTATAACAGGCTTATTAAATACTACTTAGTTTACCACAGACATTATAACAGGCTTATTAAATACTACTTAGTTTACCACAGACAGTATAACAGGCTTATTAAATACTACTTAGTTTACCACAGACAGTATAACAGGCTTATTAAATACTACTTAGTTTACCACAGACAGTATAACAGGCTTATTAAATACTACTTAGTTTACCACAGACATTATAACAGGCTTATTAAATACTACTTAGTTTACCA